>JALJEE010000146.1:0-35737 GCA_023231475.1 Seison nebaliae | reverse complement strand
TTAATCGTTAAGAGGTATTTGTCACTCGTTTTCGATATTAACATATCTTCTTTTCCTCATCCGACATATGCAGAGTGTGAACAATTCAACAGTCCTGCAAAATTTTTCTGCCAATACTATGCCTTACAATATCCCATCTCCGTGGAAGAGTTGGAAGGACTCGTAAGCAATTTTAATCTCGAATCATTTATTCCTATTCATCTGGGGGATGGGTTGTCTCGTGGTCGTGAGTTTATTTCCGGTAAAAATTTTTCTTCGCTTATTGATTTTCTTTATGCTTTACCCTATGGGGATTCCGCGTCTTAAAATAAAAAAAAATAATAATAATTTAAACGTGTAATTTATGTAATATATTTTATGCCGTTAAATCATCTATATAAAAGGAGAAATATAATTTTAAAATAGGAAGCTCGTTCGTTAATCAACTTTGTGAGTGGAATGTTAAAATATGAAAGGAATAATATTCCCATAATATCATTAACCACTCTCTCAAAAGGACACACAAGCAAAACGAAATTGGTGACAAAATGCACCATATTTGATCATACGGAACATAAATTGAAGTTACAAATCGATTCCGAGGGCAAATGGACAATCAAAAAGAATTTAGCTGATAACTTAGACATAGAACTCAAAAATTTTGCATTTACTTTGAGTTATAAATTTCCTCCCATTATTCTACCAGGATTACATAAATGGAACTTACATATAATCAACGAATATGAAACGTATAATGATCCGATAAATATTACATGGGAATTATCAACTCCCAATTTCCAAATAACTACAAGAACGCCTTTCATTAATTCATCATGGAAATCAGGAATAAAATTCAACTATGAAAATAATGCGATCAATGTCATATTCAACAAGAAAAAGAATTTCCAAGCTAATTTTATAAGTGTTGCAGTTAAAAATAAAAAAGAGAATTTTAGCCTAAATCTGTTAAGTTTTTTTAATCTTCAACATATTCTTATAACTGAATTTTAGGAAAGTGAAAAAAGATGATAATTGTTGTAAGTTCTCCGTTAACTGCCTCAAAGACACTTGGAATGTTGGATATCAATCGAAATCGTTTTATTTAGAATTAATTAGGAAAATTGATAGAAATGTCAAATTAGTTCTTGGCGGAAATCATATGGGAAATTTATGGTTTGGAATACAATTAACATTTCAATGTTAAGATTTATATATTTTTATAGTTTCAGCATTTTTTTCTTCGACAGATTGGTCAGGAGGTCTTACCGTAAAGAATAGAGATTTATTTACAGAATTTAGTTTTAAATTACTCCAAATTAATTGAGAATGGATAATGGTTGAAAAAATTTTATTTAACAAAATTATATAAAAAAATAAATTGTTTATAAATGTCTTATTGAGTTTCCATCTTTATCGAACCATGTGATTTTAGTCTTCATAATTCCATTACTGATTTCATCATCTCCATTCAAGTGAACAAAGGTATCCATTACCTATAAGAAGAAGATGAAGGGAGAATTAGTTGAATAAAGCTTCTAACCGGTTTTTTTGTAAAATAATTCTTATCATATTCGTCGAATAAATAATCCGTTCGATCAATTTTTCCTTTCCGTTTCATATATTGTGATAATTTCTTTATTTGTCCTATTTATTTATAATATTATAAAATAATAAATAATAATAATAATAATAATTAACGATTATAATTGAAGCAAATCATTTGGAAATCTTTCTTTTCTAAATTAGTTTTCATCTGAAAATGGTAATAAATGAAAAGATAAAATAAATTCAGACATTAGCCAATACACGAATGCCCATTGTATCGACATAATTCACTCCGGAGAAATCGAGTAAGATAAAATTGTTAGACGACTTATCTTGGTCGCTAAATTTTACAAATTTATTTCCAACGACTTCTTCCTTCAATTCATTTAACTGATCTCGAAATTTCTCACAATTCGCAAAGTATAATGGACTCTTATAAGTTAAATGAGTGACAGAATCCTTTGAATTATTCTTCAAAAGATTTTAGTTTTTATCAATTATAATATCGATTAAATGAAAACTATAATTGCATCAGAAAACCGTTGAATTTGTGCCGGTTCTTCTACTTCATATTGGATGAGTTTAGTTCTTGGAAATATTTATATAATTACCATTAATTGTCGAATGAAAGAAAAAAAAACCTTTGTGTTTGCCATACGACAAAAACAAAATTGCACATAAATGATAAAAATAATCCATAATCAACGTCCACCAATATGACGGATAAACAAGAAATTAGCCAAATTGTCTGAAATCCATAAAATTTTATGTTAGAAACAAATTCAACTCAAAAGGTAACTCCTTCATATTTGTTGGCCTTGAAATAAAAGATGAAATCAAGGATTTGTCTAAACATTCCCTTTAATGCGAAAACGATAATTGCTGCTAAAATACACTGCAAATTGATAATTTATTATAAGTTAATTTAAATTTCTTGTAAACTTTCGGTAATGCATAGAAATATTTCCCCATGAACATGAGAATGCAAAGAATTAAAATTGCTGCAATTATTCCAGATAACTATGAATGAATATGAGAAGGAAGAAAGTTAAGATGAAAGAACTTGACTCTTGGCACCGCTATTTCTCTGAACAGAACTTCTTGATAATGAAGCACCAGCTGGAAAACATTGAAAGAATGCACCGCCAATACTGCAGAGACCATATGCAATTAATTCATTGTTTGCATTAGGAACTTTGTTGAGTGTTTGCTTTGCAAATATGACCGCCATTGAATAAGTAATAGCATATGAAATGATGGCAGCTATAAATCCATTGGTGATCAATTGAGGCATTAGTAAGAATGATGGTAATGTGGGTGCAGGTAATCCATAAGGAATCGCACCCACAATCTTAATTCCAAATTGATCGTTCAAATAAAGAAAAGTCGATGCAATTGTTGCGATGATAACAACAATCAATTCACTTGGAATTGGCATTGGTAACTTACTTTTATATGGTTTGTTAATATATTCTTTTATCAGAAAGAAAACAATGAGAGCTATCATGGAGATAAAAACCTCCACCACATTCGCTTCATCCAACTTACAAAGGATATCATATAAAGTCTAATAAACGACAATAAAATTAATACGTTATTCCCTAAAAACTAACCAGGGGAACTTTAAAAATTCCATCTCGACGTTGTACGGAAATTCCCATTAAACTTTTGATCTGACTGACAAGAACGTGGACGGAAGCACCGGTGGTAAAACCAGATACCAAAGGATCTGATAGATAAGTAGCAAGAAATCCTAATTTGCATATGCTCATTCCCACTTGAATTATACCAGTAACGAATGCTAAAGAAGATGCAACGAGAATCTTCTTTTCCATAAATGATAATGAATCATCATTTATTGCATCAGCAAACTTTTCAGCTGATGATGCTGTTAACAATGCCAAAATTGCAATTGGTCCTGAATATTTTAAGTATATATCGAATTCGAGAAATGTGAGATTATGATATGTCAACCTAATGAAATGAATTGCGATCCACCAAAAATGAAGTAGATAATTGAAGAAAAAAATGATAAGTATAATCCATTGACTGATCGAAGACTTGCTAACATTCCATAAGCCATACCTAATCCAAACAAAAATTTTACTTATTATTGAAGAATGAGGAATTGATCAACCTTGAGGAATGACCATAATTCCTACAGTTACACCAGCAACTATATCACTTAATAGATCGGTTTTCACATGATATGTCCGAAAGTGTTCGATAAAGCCGAAAAAACTTAGGAGTTTCTCAATTAAACTTTTTTTGTCAACTCGAAAATTCTTCTTGGAAAGTTTCTTTCTTGACATTCTCCCCATATTTTCCTTCCAATTGAAAAAGAAAAATTAGTTTCCAGTTGAGTGAATGGAAGTGTTCAGATGAGGGGAATATCGATCATTTTATTCAATTACATCCTACACATTATTTGATTTCTAAACATGTTGTGTGTGATGAGTGTCTACTGTTTACTCGATTAAAATTCAATTTAACATCGAATATCAAATAACTCAATTTAGAAATAAAATTAATGTCATTCGTCTCTAAATTACTCACTCAATAACTAGTGTCCAATTGGCGGTGATTTTTTTTCAAATTGTTTTCTGTAAATTTACTATCATTAAATCCTGTACAATATTGGACCAATATAATCACTCAAATCATTAAACGATTATTGACAATAAACACATTCAGAATCACATACAACATATTTAGATCATCAATTGAAAAAGAACTACCAACAGTGTTTATATGTATCAAAAATTTTAAATTCGTTTAACAGATTTCTCTTTCATTTTTATGTTTTCAACATAAACGAAATTAATTGTTATCTAACAAACCATTGTGAACAGATATCAAATATTTATCCTTCCTCAACGTTAAAGATATATTTGTGAGTTAAAGAAGTTAATTTATTATTTATCTTATTTATTCACCTCCACTTAATCTGTATTAATTAAATTTATCTAATAATCATAAATTTAATATTTGTTTTTAAAGTTAAAATAAATTAATTATATTATTTTTCAAATTAAAATACTTATGAAGAGGAGAAAAGATGAGACGATTTAGACTTTATAAAGCGATAAAGAAATTATCTCGGACATAAAGAAATTAATAAAGAATCGAATTAAACTTAAATCAAAATTCATATTGATTAATTCGCATTTAAATTATTAATGATTTCGAAAAAGTTATTAATGGTTTCGAAAAATTGTTAAAAGGAAAACATAGTCCAAAACAATATCAAATATTTTTCAGTTCAACTCCCATGAGATTGTGAGAGAGTCGAATATCGATGTAAGCGTTAGATGCACAGAAATGAGAATACTTAACAGTTGATGACGTCGTAATATGATGACGTAACATAATTTTAATTAGACAATATGGAAAACAAGATTGAAGGTTCTCCACCACATTTCTTTTCATTGAATGATTAGCTTTTAATTTTAATTTAAATAAATCAATTGTGATAAGTGGTAAATGAATCTCAATTATGTCATGATTCGAAATTGATGGTGGAAGATTGATATTTCACAACATGAGTCAAAATCAACCTTTCTTGTTCGACGAATTTAAGAAGAAGGCACATGATAGTAAAGTTCCATTTCTCTTCATTTGACAAGAGATTATTCTATTTCTCAATTCTTTCATCCCTCCACTCAAATTAATTTGATGATATTCTGAAATGAAAATGAAAAATAAATTAATTTCAATTTAATCGAACAATTATTCATAATTATAATCAGATACCATATCGATATTCATTCTATAAGAATGAATGTGAAGATGAACGGATTAATGTGCTACTCAATCTACCCTCTAAAAAATATTCAGCATCTGGTTATTTGTTATTCATCATCCTCCTTCACATAAGCAATCCCATCAATCCGATGTAGAGTTCGAATCTTTTTTTGGAGATCTTTTCGAAATTCATCTTTATCTGCCGCTTTCTCCTCAATCGGATTACCGATCACATTTAAATCCGTCAATCGTGGAAGTTCGATTAAACGATTAATTTCACTCATCTCCTTCACCAAATTGCATGAAATGTAAAGTGTGGTCAATTGTTGCATTCGTTGAATACCTTTCAATTTCTCAATGAAATTGTTAGATATCCACAACTGTTCCAAAGTATCAGCTACTGCTTCGATACCACTTAATGTTTTCAAATTGTTTCTACCTAACGACAATATTTTTAGGAATTTTAATGCATTCAAATTCGCTATCTTCTCGATGGCATTTGTCGATAAGGACAATTGTTTACAATTATGTAAAGCGTTCAAACTAGCATCCATCTTTTCGATTGGTGGTATCTGACCGATAAGTTTGACAACTTCTGCAGTTTGTCTCGTCTCTCCATTATCTCCTCCGTTCGCTTCCCATCTCAACAAAGCATCTTTAGTTAATGCCACTGGTGCTTTTGCCATATCGACTAAATTTGAATAATTGGAATAATTCTAATAATTCTATTAATTGTTATGATGAACTAATGGATATTTCTCTTTGATAGGCAACACAAAACAACGAGCACTGAACAATGTGGCGAAATTAATATTACAAAGTAATGATTTGAATGAATATCGTGATGAGAATGTATGCGATTACTCTTTAATTGAACTGGAAATGTATCGATCGACAAGTTAAACTTTTTTGCGCTTCTTTTCTATTTTTCTCTCTCACTCACTCACTTACTCTCATTCGTCATCATTCATATGAACGTTAATTCTGAAAATCATTTAAATTGTTTGAAAATTAATTTAATGGAAATTCAATAGAAAAGAATAGATCGAAAAACGTTAATAAAATTCTACTGGATTGGACGAATCTTCTAAATATTATTATTGTGACAAAAGTTGTTGAATGGAAATTGACTTTCACTCATTTCATCAAAACCTGTAAAGATTCAAGATTTGATCTATTATCTTATATTGACCAACTGATAGAGAAGAATTCAAATTGTGTAAATGAATGGAAAAATATAAAGAATTATCTAACGAATGTGGATGAGACGAAAGAGAAATTGAAAATATTCCAACTACTCGCCAATTATCTCAATAAACATGTAACTGATAGAAAAAAGAGAAATTTAATGGAATCCGATCTCCTCAAAATTTTTCAAACTAATAAGTTTCCTATTTATTTCTTCCCTTCAATTTATAATATTTTCAGAGATAAGTCTTCTATTGCCTATCAATGTTTTATACAAATGACGAATTTCTGTGAATATTTCCCAAATATCGAAAACCTTCAACAATTATTTCTAAATGAAAATAATTTCAATATAATTTCCGCCTCATCATCATCAACATCATCCTCATCAACTATTACGACAACATCGTATAATCACAACAACAACGGGAATAATGGTAATAATAATCAAAATATTATTGAAAGGAAATATTTAACGGAATATTATCAATGGTATGGAATGGAAGATTTACAGAAGTTTTTTGATATGCCAAAAAAATTTCACTCGCTCAATTGTCAACTTGGTGAATTCAATGATAATAGTGACGATCGATGTTATGATCGTCCAACGTTACATATAATTTGGAAGAAATTGAAACAAATGAATAATTCGACACATCTCGAACTGTTGTTTTATGACGGTGGATATAATAGTTCGGTGAATGCGAATGATATCACAATGAAGAAGTTGATCGGTTATTTCGAACCATTATTCAAATGGATCGCTATCACTAAACGTCTTCGACCACCATATTCTGCTTTTGCTCAATCAATCAATTCGATGAATGAAAACCTCTTAATTCCTTATGCTCCTACAGATCTACCTTATGAAAATAAACTTAATCAATTACATCGTATCAATACAGCTATTTATGAATTACATGAAGAATTCACTCGAACATATCATTTCAAAACTTATATATCGATGTTATATGAATATGTGGCACGTCTCAAATTAGGAAGTATCGAATTCAAATCGGAATCATGTTATGGTCCGTCTCATGATTTGAAAATGATGTTTCGTTGTTCGGTGATGGATAAAGATGAAAAAGTTATACTTACAGTTATTGGTCAAGGTGAGAGTAAAAAGGCAGCAAGACAAGTGGCAGCTGAAGCAGCTTTACATGTTCAAATTTTTCTTTAATTATCTTCTCTCTAATTAATTTGTTTTTTGAAGACTTTGTTGGGACATCTGAGGATAATGAAAGAGAATTATGAGAAAGAATTAAATATATTTTATAATGCATCTGTCGATTGCATATTCATGAATAAACACAAAAAAGATAATTATTATCTGATTAATCCACAAACATTCGTCAAAGGTCTCAAAGGGAAACAATGGCAACAGTTAAATAAACTTTGTGTAAACAATGTATACAAATGTCTCGAGATTCGAGGGAATCCAATTTCACTTTTACATAACCTCTCACAACTTCTACATTTACCACAACCCAAATATTTTTGTTCTACCGAGAAACATCAAACACAAAATATCTATGTCTGTCAATTAATTTTGACATTAGATTTCGTTCTTTATTTGCACTACATCTATGCACAATTAGTTAATGAAAACAATGAATTGATTCAATCACATTATCTTCTAATCAATGATCTGATGGTGAAGAAATGTTGTTTGAGTTTGTACGGTCTCAAAAAAATGGAGACGAAACGATTGCTATATTTTCATATGCTTCTTGCACTTGGTTTCCATTCTCACGAATCTCAACCAGTTAAATGAATTATTTCAGACTATCAAATAAATTATTACTCAAAATCAAAAGAAAATTCTTATTAAATCTTTTACTCCATTTATTCTTCTTTTTTTGAAGAATTCTTTTTCTTCCAAATTAGATGTTGAATTACATCATAGATTAAATTAAATTTTGAATAAGAGAATAAGAAAACTATATTTATGACTAATTTTCAAATTATTAGAGTTTACGAATTAAAGAAATATAATTTAGTTCATTTCGTATAATTTCTTAATTATTAATATTTTAGCTCCACCAATTCCACTTTATTATTTCTTTAAAAAAACGTTTTTAAATTGAAATGTCAGAACGATACGGTTTTTCCTTGACGACGTTCAGGTAAGTTCTTATTTATTTTATTATCATACTTAATTGGCATCTCTAACAGTCCATCTGGACGATTAGTGCAGATCGAATATGCTTTGGCAGCAGTCGGTGCCGGTGCTCCTGTTGTCGGTATTAAAGGTAGGAACGGTGTTGTAATTGCAACGGAAAAGAAACAAAAATCTATTTTATATGACGATTCATCAATTCACAAAGTGGAACCGATTTCCGATAATTGTGGAATGGTTTATGCCGGTTCATTTCTGATCAATAAAATTTTAAAGTTCTAAATTTGTTTCTTTCAGGAATGGGACCAGATTTCCGATTGTTAGTTAAAGAAGCTAGACGGCTAGGTCAGAAATATGAGTTAGAATATCACGAAAAAATTCCTACATCTCAAATGGTTCAACGTGTGGCATATGTTATGCAGGAATATACGCAACGTGGCGGTGTCAGACCATTTGGAGTTTCATTGCTCATTTGCGGTTGGGATTATCATTTGAATGAACCATATTTATATCAATGTGATCCATCGGTTAATTATTAATTAATTTAATTTATTAGTTTCTTATCGTTTTAGGGCGCTTATTTTGCATGGAAAGCAACAGCCATTGGAAAACATGCCGTTAATGGAAAGAGTTTCTTAGAGAAACGATATAACGATGAGTTGGAATTAGATGATGCGATTCATATGGCGATATTATCATTGAAAGAATCTTTCGAAGGAACAATGACTGAGAATAATATCGAATTGGGAATTTGTTCAAAAGAAGGTTTCCGTCGATTGAAAGCCAATGAAGTTAAAGACTATTTGGCAGCAGTGGCCTAATATTCGAAATTATTCGTTAAAAAACCTCTGTGAATTTTAATTCGTGAATTATTGGGAATTTGAATGTTGGCGAAGGAGGAACTTCTCTTTCTCCAAGTGATTCACCAGAAGTGAACAGAGCATAAAATTAACATTTATTTTCCATATACAAAAAAATTGTTATAAAAAAAACAAAATTTCCATGTCTTGATTTCGAGAGCATGATGTTCAGCTCAATAATTGAATTAGGAGATATCGATTAGAAGTAGAAGTGGGTGAGGTAAGGGAGAGAATTTAAATTTAAATTCATCCATGAAACACATTTCTGTTATGTACAATGTAAATTCAATGAAATCGTTGACGCCATTTTAAATGTAAGGCAATAGTCCGAAATAGGCAATGCCCACTGCTTTTTCGAAAAGAAAACGATTGAAATTAGTGTTCTATTTTTGCCCCTTCCAAACTTTCACATTTTTTTAAGATTCCGGGAACTTGTTGTTAATGTTAATGGTCTGTTGGAAGTAATATTGATTAATTAGTAAACAGATTTAATTGTTTAATATTAACGAATTTTTTATCGTTATGTTTAAATAAATATTTTATTTATTTAATAATTTATTATTATTCCCCATTTAGGCCTATGTCCCTCTCCTTGAAGTGTCTTTCATTTCTCTATCTCACATCGCTGCATTCTATTATCCTCTCTTACTCTTCTGTATATTCGAATTTACAGAAGAAAAGAGTAGTATATATTCAGTCTCTGTACTATTCTTTTCTTCTGGAGGTTCTTTTATCGATTCTTTCATTTAATGAATCATGTCTATGAAATTATTTATATTTTCTTAATCTTTCTCTTTCTCAACTCAACTTTCTATTACTTCTCTCTCTCTTTCTCCATGTCTTTCACTTTACAACGACTGTTCACCTCCCGAAATTACGTACAATAGCCAATTTCTCGTATTTATCTTCATTATTTGATCTCTGCGACTTCTTTCCTCATGTTTACTATCCACATATCTCCCCAAGAGGAAGTGTAGGAGAGTTGTGAAATCATCAAGTAACTATTGTGCTTATTTACATATACGTGTGTAAATGCGTGTAGAGAACATGTGTTACAATTGTCCTAATGTATCTGATGGTGTATGTAAGAGAAGAAATAATTAATAATTATTTAAATCTTACTGATTTCATCACAGTGACAATTGTTCTGTGACGAGTTGTGGGATCATTTCATTGGATAATACATACATGGAACGTGATAAGGAGAACGTGAATGATGATTGGAAGATATATCTTTCTTATGTACGTTTGTCATGACTATGTAATACTGTTGTTGTTGGGAGAGTGTACGAAAGAAATTGATTTTGGCGGCAATTCAAAATTTTCATTTTCACTGGACTAATTCGTTTAGGAGAAAGCATTGATTTATTAGAGCGAATTGGGGAAACACGTTCCATTTATGTGTTTCTACGACGAATGTTTTTTAGACAGGGAAATTTAAGGAAATCTTATTTTAACTCATTCTGCCTAGTTGCTTATTAATTGTACCATATTCAATTGAATCTGAATTAGATATTACAATCAATTTCTACGAACGTTATATTTTATCGATTAATTTCTTCCAAGTTTGGTGAAATTAAAGAAACGTCATTCTTCACCAATATTAATAGTTGAACGTAGTTGAGCGAATTGATCCAGATAATTAACCATCCAACTGTTAGTTGAATTGACAAATGGAATTTTCTGTTCATATCGACGTCTAAAAACAAACTCAAATTGAAGTTCTATGACATTAATCTCTTTTTAATGTTTGTCAATCGGTCAACAATATTTTCTATATCGAATGAGCGACGGGATTTCCAATGCAATGCCACATTGGCCCTATACATCTCCTCCACCATCAGTTGATGATGGTGAGAATGAGAAGAATTCGAAGGAGAAGATTACGAGAAGAGAATTTGAGACGTTGTTCAAATATCTATCTTCGGACAACGACGAGAAACATAAAGATCGTGATAATGAGTTGATAGATAGAAAGATAAAGATTGAAGAGAGACAATTGTTCAAAGAGAATGTGGAAGGAGAAGATGATGGTCAAATGGTTTTATCAGAGAATAATTGTTCGAACAAATATCTCTTACGTTGTTTAGCTGAAATGTGTTTCGATCGTTTCCAATTACTTCAAGAGAATCATAAAGAATTATTACAAATGAATATTTCACTTGATTCCTCATCATTACCGTTGACCATTTCGTCAGACAATTTTCCATCAAAAAATTATTCGGAAACTATTCAAAAATTACTTTCATCATATTTGACGAATGAACAATTGAAACAATTGAAAAAGAATCCATTTAATGATGTTGCTTGTAAGAATCATTTGAAAAGAAAACGATTTGATAAAGTTGCCGATTCTGATAAACAGGAGATGAAACAAAGAAGATTATCATTCGAAATTCCAGAAAGGAAAGATATGTCGATCGTTACAACTATTCCACAAATGACAACTGTCTCCAATCAATCGACAATATCATCGAACGAATTCCCATTAAGAAATGATAAAATAGAAATACAGAAGAAAGTTTCTCCGAAGAGAATTTATAAAATAACAGAAAATGAAGATGGATGGTTAGATGAATTGAGAATGGAAAAGAAACAAATCAATGAATATCCGGTAGATAAGAAGATCATTGATGATTTGAAGAATGCAAGACATCATATGGAAACGATGAAGAAAGCATTTAAATTACAATCAAAGGGAATTTGGACAGAAAAGCGATTGCCGAAAGTCATGGAACCAACAGTTCCATTATTCCATCATGATTATATGCTTCGTGAAATGTTATGGTTATCTGATGATTTTCGATCAGAAGCGAAAATGAAGAAATCTCAAGCGAAAAGGATTGCATTACAAGCAACGAGACACGCGAGAATCTCAGATGTTAATGTGGAGAGGAGACGGAAGAAATTGGCAGTTTATGTTGGACGATTAGTGGAATCATTTTGGAGTATGGTCAATCATGTAGTTCGTTGTAAACAAGAAGATTTAGTTAAGAGAAAGAAAGCAGATTATTTGACTTCTCATTTGAATCTTCTCGTCGATATTACGAAAGATCATGGGAAAGATATTAGACAATATAAAGAGAATATCTATCCAAAATTTCCAATAAATAAATTTGATAAGAAGAAATTAGAGAATGGAGAAATGATGAAAAAGATTGATGATGATAATGCAAGAGAAATGTTTGATGATTTCAAATCAAATGTGGAGAAAGAACTTGAAAAGAATTCATCGAAACAATTGATGGATATCGATAATGAAAATGAAAATGATGAGAATAATGTGAAAATAAAGAAAATGAAAAAAATCGTTCCATATTTGATTAAAGGAAATTTGCGAGAATATCAGATTGATGGAATGGCATGGCTCATCAGTTTATATGAGAACTCGTTAAATGGAATATTAGCGGATGAAATGGGTCTAGGCAAGACGATTCAAACGATCGCCGCGTTGGCATATTTGGCGTGTGAGAAGAGAATTTGGGGTCCACATCTCGTTGTCGTTCCAACTTCTGTCCTTTTAAATTGGGAAGTGGAATTTAAGAAATGGTTACCAGCATTCAAAATTCTTTCATATTATGGAACGGAACGTGAAAGAAAACAAAAACGATTCGGAATGCAACGTAAACAAAATATGTTCCATGTTTGTATCACATCATATAAATTGATTTTACAAGACTTTCGCAATTTCCGTTCGATTCGTTGGAATGTCCTCGTGTTGGATGAAGCTCAAAATATTAAAAATTTCCAAACACGTCGATGGCAATGTCTGTTGCAATTGAAGACGAGATGGCGAATTTTGTTAACTGGAACTCCTCTCCAAAACAATTTACAAGAATTGTGGTCGTTGTTGCATTTCTTGTTGCCGAATTTATTTGAATCACGATTCGATTTTTCAGCTTGGTTCTCCAAACCGATTCAGAGTATGATCGAGAATGAGGAGCATATGGATTCGAATTTGATTGAGAAATTACATTCCGTTTTAAAACCATTTTTATTGAGGAGATTAAAGAATGAAGTTGAGCGTGAAATGCCGAAGAAAGAGGAACATACGATTTTGTGTCCACTCTCCAAACGACAGAGACAATTGTACAGTGATTTTATGGAACATAGTGACACGAAACGAATGTTGGATAGTGGAATCTATTTAAATATAATGAATGTATTGATGCAATTGAGGAAAGTATGTAATCATCCTAATCTATTCGATCCACGACCTATACGTACTCCATTTTCATTTAAGTTAAATGATACACAATTACCTCATTTAATTTCAACATTAATAATCGATCATTCTCATCAATTTCTTAATAATTTTTATAATCCGATTTGCAATTGGAATTATGAAAATGATTTGCTCATCTTTCCAAATGATCAATCCGTGAAACAATTGAGAGATTATCTTTCTTCACTCTTTTCAACTTCATCAATTAATGTTGAGAAAGAAAAGAAGAAATTATTAAATCGTCATCGTGTCAAATTGACGAATGAGAATATTATGGAATTTGTTCAAGAAGAAATGTCATCGAATTCATCATCATATGAAGAGATGTTAATGAATTTGGAGAAAGATTTAAATATGAAAATTGAAAGTTATGATAATGATGATGATATTGTAATGGATTCAATTTCATCAAATAACGATAATGATCGAATGATTAATGATATTAATCGAAGAATTGAAAAAAGAATAAAATGTTATAACCAATTGAAAGTTGATCGATTAATTGGGAAGTTCATGGGATTTAATAATATTCTCTTATCTCATATATCATTTAATGAAAATTTCATTGAAAGAAGAAAATCATCATTAATGACAATTTATCATAATTCAATTCCAACAATAAATTTTTTAAGAAATCAATCATTTATTGGAGTAAGAAATCATTGTGGTTTAGATGAAATACAATTGAGTCGATTAGTGAAATTGAATGATAATTTTATTGATGATGTCAATATGGATGTTCGAAAGAGAATTCGAAGAGAAATTGAATCGAATGGAAATATCTTTCAATTAGTAACGAGTGAATTGAAGAATTTATTAAAAGATTATCGAGATCGATTAGAAGAAATTAAAGATGATTTGACAATGTATTCATGTTTCATTGAACCGGTGATCATAATCAATGACAACAACAATAACAATAATAATAAGAACAGTGTCATATTTAATTTATTTTCTGAGATCAATTATCGTTATTCATTTGAACGATTCATTCAAGTTCCTGATCGAAGTTTATTGCAAGTCGATTGTGGAAAATTGCAGACACTTCAACGATTACTTCATCAATTGAAAACGAATGGTCATCGAGTTCTCATATTTACACAAATGACGAAAATGCTCGACATTCTCGAATCATTTCTCACTAGTCTCAATTATTCTTATTTACGTCTCGATGGACAAACGAAAGTGGAGCAACGTCAGATTTTAATGGAAAAATTTAATTTTAATTCAAAAATTTTCGTGTTTATTCTCTCTACTCGTTCGGGTGGTGTTGGTATTAATTTGACAGGTGCCGATACAGTTATCTTTTATGATTCGGATTGGAATCCAACAATGGATGCTCAAGCTCAAGATCGATGTCATCGTATTGGACAAACGAGAAATGTGAACATTTATCGACTCATATCTGAAGCGACGATTGAAGAGAATATTTTGAAGAAAGCCACTCAAAAACGAGCGATTGCACATGTAGCAATTGAAACGAATGATTTCTCTGCCGGTTTACATGGATGGAAAAAAGAAAATATTCGCTCGTTATTTGATGGACAATTCTCGTTAAAGAAGTTCATTGAAGAAGAAGTGAATCATGGAAATAATGATGAAGCAGAAATTGCAAATGTTTATCTTTGAAAAATTATTTCTCCATAATTCTTTTTCTCTTTATAGGCGATTGAAGCATGTGAAGATGAGAACGATCAAACGGCAACAAAAGGAGTCATAGAAGAATATCGAGATGATATTGTCAACGATGAAGACGATGAGAATAATAGTAAAACGAGTGAAGATCCGAATGAAGAGAATTTAGAAAGTTGTACTAATACAAAGACAATTATCGATGAGATGATGGATGAAGTTTATATTTTTTTTTTTAAATAAAAATATTTTCAATGAAAATTATCTTTTTTCAGTTGATGCCAGTGGAGAGATATGCGTTAACATTTATTGAAAAATCAAAAGAAGAATCGGCAAGAGATGCATTAAACGAAGCGGGAATCGATTGGGAAGAATTCAAAAAGACATTTGCTAAAACGGATGATGAAGTGATTGAAGAAGATGAGAAGAAATTGGAAGTAGATATGGAACAAATGACAAATAAAGAATTGAAATCAAAAATTCAAACGATGAGTGAAGGAGATCCGAATGAATTACTCGTATTAGCTGTCGCTGCCAATATCGATTATAATGTTGAGAGTCAAATTGTTGATTTGAAGAAACGATTAATATTTAAAAGAGAGAATGATTTGAGAGAAAAGAATCAATATTCTCATTTGAATTATTTGAAAGATGAACAGAAAAAAAATGATGAAGAGATGATAAATGATGAAAAAGAAATAACAGAACAATTCAATGAGGATGTGACGAATGCACGAATTATATATGAAGAAGGCAAATTCAATGGAGATTATCAACTTTATTTAGGTAACGAAGATGTAGATGAATGTACAGAATCATTACCGGCATTCATCGGATTGAAAGAAGTTCGACAACGACGTCGACAACCAATGAAATATTTCGTTCAATTGAATTCGAAAGCGGGAAAGGTCAGTGTTTATACGTTGCAGGACTTGCAGCAGAACATGATGGAATTGGAAGAGAA
This sequence comes from Seison nebaliae, assembly GCA_023231475.1. NCBI lineage: Eukaryota > Metazoa > Rotifera > Pararotatoria > Seisonacea > Seisonidae > Seison > Seison nebaliae. The sequence goes on along the minus strand of JALJEE010000146.1, from coordinate 19,478 downwards.
AGAGAATGTGGGTATTATTAACGATAAAGTATCGTCAGTTCGAGAGGGAGATCAGTTATTTCTCAATAAAATCATTCGTCATGACGGTGACTCTAATAAAAAGTCTAGTTCGTATTTCGAGTTAAATGATGGAAATCATTCGATTTCGATGTTAAATGAGAATAGAGATAGTAATAGAAGAAGTAGAAGTATCAGAGATTCCTATTGTCTTTCATGGCAATTCGAATCTCAAACATTTTGTAATATTCTTAAGAAGAGTTGTAGTTTAAATGAGGATTGGTTAAGAGAGATTTTAGATGATGAAATCAATCATCAATCACAAGATGAAAAGGAAGAGACTGAACTTATAGAGAAAATTAATTCACCAGAAATCAATAAAGATAAATCGATCATTGGAAACGACAATTTACTTCCACCAAATCAACAGATAGATGGAAGAAGTTTACAGAAATTGGAGACAGTAAGTAAATTTCGAAATTGTTTCAAACTTCTCGGAGAGGAAGTGGAAGAATCAGAAACAGAAGAAATTATTGAAAATTCTATCGATGATGATAATGGTGATGAAATGGAAAGTATAATGATGGAAGAAGATATTGTGATGAATGAAAAGGAGAATGAAAGAAAAGATTCGAAGAAAGATAAAAAATCACCAATTAAAATGAAAAGGAAAGTAGAATTATCACCGAAAATTATATCGATGGAGGATGATGTTAAACCATCAGTGACAATATCACCAAAAGTGTCAAATGTGAATAATGAATTATTTTATTTTGATGAATTCAATGAAAAAAGAAGTTTATTTAAATTCAATTTAGAGAAAGATCTCACTCAATATATGGGAGATTGGCAACATTCTCCATTTTATAGAGATTTCTTCTTACCACAAACTAATTGGTCGGAATTGAAGAGATTTAACGATTTTAATTTATTAAAGAAAATTTCAGCAATTGACAATTATTTTCAAGAAGAAACAAATCATAAGAAAGATGATTATTCGTTAAATCGGATTATGTTGCAAAAATGTTTCAAGGAGTTGATGGGAGAGAAACGTCGAGAACAATTTCGATTAATACTCAAAGGGAAATGTTATGAGAAAGCGAAAATGGATTATAATGAATTATATGGACAAACATCAAAAGATGATTATTCTTTTGAGAATTATTTGTCTGATAATGCATATGATTCATCTCATGAATTATTAAATGATGTTCGATCATTAAGGAAATTTCTTATTAATGACATTCGAGTAGATTTGAAGAATAAAAAATATGTGAAAGAGAATGAAAGACGAAAAGAGGTTCGATGGTTCAATTCAAAAATTAATCGATTACCTCTCATCAATGAGAATTGGATCGTTCTTAATGAGAATGATACATTCCGACAATATACTCAACGAATTTATTATCGACGAGAAAAGAGAAATTCAGAAATTTGGAAAATTTCACATCGACATTCGATGAAATCTCTTCCATGGTTCTCCATCAAATATCTGAGATCTATCAATTTTTCCGAACAACATTTTTTTCTATTAAATTATATTTCTTTATCGAAAACGGATAAACATTTGAAGAAAGCAGAAGAGAAAACAAAAAAAAGATTGAAAATGGTGGAAGAATCATCACAACAATCGAATGTTTTGAGAGCGTCTTTGGATCTTATTCGATCACGTCAAAATCATCTTATCCAAAAGAAGAAACAACCAGAAATCATAAATCTCATTTCTTCCGATGAAGAAGAGAAGTCGATTATGAAGAATGAATCAAAATTTATTATTCCAATAAAGAAATCGATAGAGAAACCATCTGTTTCCTTATCTAATTCATGGATGAAATCGTCACCATCTCGATCGATTACTCAAAATAAAAAATATGAGAACAATTTGAGAGATTCAAAATGTAATATCCAAATTAAGAATGAGAACCGTTATTCTCCAAAACCAGATCGACATTATTCAAGTCAACCATTGGTCGTTTCAAAATCGTCATCATCAATGATTAAAGTGAAGACAATACAAAACCGATCAACAGACGACAGTGATAATTCAATGAAAATGAATAATGAAATAATTTCAAATCCGATAAAAAATCTCAATAATAACATTATATTAGATGATGATATATTGACAATTGATCATGTTCAACAAAAGAAAATTCCGTCGTTAATGTCTCTCAATACAATACCAATGGTAACTTCTATAGAACAAATAACATCATCTTCAGTTGCAACTGTTGTCAATGGGAACATTTCAATGAAATCATCTCAATCGAACATAATAGAAGAGAAGATATCAAATGTCAGTTCGTTATTCAATTCTTCTTGGGTCAATCCACCAATCACGAAAACGGAAAGTAAATTGATTCAAAATCAACCTCAAATCAGAGAATCTAATTCCAATTGTAGATTACAGAATACTGATCGTGATGATCGTCTATTAACACCACCTCTTCTGAAACCATCATATCGAACAGTTGGCAGTTGGACTACTCCAAAAGATAATTTAACTACTAAATTCGAAGAGAGAAAAATTTCATCAATTCCTCAATACAAAATAAATAAAGAAGAAAAATCACCAAATTATTGGAAGACGAATCAAAATTATTATAAAAACCAGAATTATAATTCAATTTATAAAAATAATAATAATAATAATAATAATAATAATAACAACTACCAAATTTATTACAATAACAACAACAACAATAGTAATAATAATAATAATAATAACAATAATAATAATAATAATAATTTTTCAAATATATATAATCGATATCAACCAAATAATATGAATAATAAAAATAATAATAATAATAATAATAATTGTTATAATAATAACAATAACAATAATAATTTTCATCAACACAATTCAAATATCTATCGGAATAGAAATCAATATCAATAAATTGAAATATTGGAGTAGAATAAATTTGTAGATGTATGAGGGAATATAGATATAGATATAGATATATGTAGGAGAATTGAGAGGATATATTGTATATAAATAAATATTAAGAACTGAAATGAGATTTTTAAGATTATTCCTTCATTGTCTGCTGCAAGAAATTATTTTTCATTTCATTCTCTCATTAGATGAATGATGATTATGAAAGTTTGTATTGATCCACCTTCTCCTCACCAAGCGTCTGTGTATCTCCTTCCATTTCGATTCAACTTATCTCATTCACTTTTCTCATTTTTCATTTCGCACTCAATACACACTCAATTCCTTCTCCCTCTTGATACTGTTCAGTTACTTAAGTCGCCAACAATCCCATCTATCTCTCTTTCCTCGATTTCATGGATTCGTCTATGACTATCCATCTAATATTATCATCTTCCCAAAAGAATCCCGATCATTTTATTAAAAGACGATGACTGATTGTTCTCGTCGTGTTGTGAGAACGAAGAGATTATAATATTTGATTTCATTTAAAATTTTCTTTTTTCATATCTTATCTTTCTCATGAGATGTTCCAATAAATTTTAAATTTATTTTCATTCCTCATTTTTTTTTCTCAAACTGACCGGCCGTATAAAACTCTCATATTTGACGAATATTCCTGTCACTTTCCAGTCGAATCGAATCAGTTACATCATATTCCATAGAGGGAGAGAGAGAGAGAGAGAAAAAGATCGAGAAGGGGGAGGAGAAAGTGGATCATAACATTCTATTTCAAATCATCATTTCATTTTAATCATTCTTCATTCTAAATTCTTTCATCATTAACTGAAATTTGTTCCTTCCACCGATTTTATCTTCATTCTTCTAATTTCTTTTATTCTTTCTTCTCCCCCCAAAAAAAATCATCTCCTTTCTCTCGAAACATGGAATTGTGTTCGATTCGATACCATTTGTTTCTTCAATCACATACAAATTTCGACGGAATGATCAGACAAAATTAGTATCAGAAATTGCCGATCTATCAGATGGATCAACCGAACGAATCTTCTGCAATTCTAATACAAAAGTTATATTTATATCAAATGTCAATTAATCTTCATTTCCATTATATGTAGATGGTGGATGGATGTGTGGAGAAATCGATAGTTGTTGAAGAGATTGAAGAAAATGATTCTAATCATATTCCAACAATGGAATCACAAGATTGTTATTGTCCAGGAAAATTTATTGATCATATAACAAATAATGGTTCGTTATCAATTCATCCGTCGAATGCTGATAATAATAATAATAATAATAATAATTGGATGGTGAAGAAGGAAGAGAATGATCAATTCACTTCCTCCATAACAGTCAATGATGAATTGTCTTATATTTATGGGAAGAATGTGAATATGAATTCTGTGAGTGGTGATCAATGTGGTTCATACTCATGTGATGATATTATCACGACAGATGATGATTGTTACATGTTCATGTCAGATGAATCATATGAACAAATGTGGAGGAATGATGAGAAGATTGGAGATAACCGATTGGATTATGTATCGATGGAAGAGAGTGATATCTTCTTTTCAGATCAGATGTCGTTTGGCGAATTTTTAGATAATGAACAATTGATGGATTTGTATGAACATCAACCCATCGAAATGATAAGTGATGAATTTTCATTTGAATATAATTTGAATAAGATCGAATCGAAGAAAATGAAAAGAAAGAGTCAAACATCGATGACACAATTCATGTATCCATTTATTTCATTAAATCATTCGGGTGTGAATGATTATCATGAATCGATAAGTGATATGGATGAAATTCGAGAAAAGAAAAGAAAAATGGAAGGTGATGATGTTATATCGAGAATGATGAACATACATGTTGATATGGAATTCGTTTGGAATTATCTGAATAGTATTTCTAAGGATTTAACAGGAAATTATTCGATGAAGGAGAATATGATAAATATGATTATGAATCGGATCGACGTCAATATTTGGGAGAGATACTTTGTTTTATTACAAGAGAAGATCATTCGAATGAATGATCCAATCTGTTCATTGATGAAGAATAGTGAGGAGAAACATTTGATAACTACAAAGAATATTACAGGAACTTCGAGACATTTAACCAATTTGACAATTTATGATGAATTCGATCGATTAGTATCATTCATACAAAAAATGATTCAGCCAATCGAACTCAACATCAAACCATCATGTCAATATGATTATCAAGAGATCATTAATGAACATCAATTACCTCCACTCATCATCACAACAACAGTCGCTAATAGTTATGTTAATGTTACAACTAATTTGATTAGTCCAATTGAGAAAATTGTGAAGAATCCAGTATTAAATCGAACGACTATGATGATGGGACAACAATCGGTGAAAGTGAAAGATCATCCGCAAAAGAACCATTCGCAGAAAATGAAAGATCATCGGAGTAAGAAGGTTTCGAAAACGAATACAAAAAGATCAAATGAAGCAACTCGAAAGGCAAGTCGGAAGATTCTCAATCAATTACGTCCTAAAGGATCCACTACTCATCGACCAGTCATCCCATCAACGACTCAATCGACAGGATTTTCAAATTTGCCCCAACATAAATTGTTAACGACTAATATTCTCAAACCGATATTAACGACAGTTTCTGAATCGATTACGAGAATTCCTACGAATAGTTTGTCTCCAATCGTTGTAGCGAAACATCAGAATGATAAAAATCGGAATGGAATTACAGCGATTCCAAGTTGTCAAGATTTCTCTCCGTTGATGTTCCACGATCAATCGATGAGTGATCAAGAATTCGAACGACAAATCGTTTACGAAACGACCAAACAGACTGAAGTGCAAGTGAGTGAAGAAGATGATGATGATGAGGAAGAAGAAGAAGAAGAAGAAGAAGTTACAGATGATAGTGATTATTCTGACAGTAACGATGATTCAACCAGTGATGATGATGAAGAAGAAGAGGATGAAGACGAAGATGATGATGATGAAGAAGATGAAGATTGTTATGATGATGACGATATGGAAATAAGTGATGATGAAGAGAATTTCTATGATTATGATAATTTGGAATATTTATGTAGATTTTCTCGTTTCGCATATGATGATATTTTGGATTATTTTTTGGAACATAACGATACTGAGATTGTTCGATCAAATGATGACGAAGAAGATTTGGATACATGGTTAATGATGAATATGCAATACTTAAAACTTGCTAATCTCAATGATATTTCTACAAAATTTAATTCGAATTATTTGAAAAGAAAAATTATCGATCCTACAATACCTCCATCATTCATTCATCGATCCACATTGAATAATGCTTATGAACGATATTGTCCCAATATCTTCATTCAACATTATCCATTAGGTCTTGAATTAGAGATGGGTGTGAGAGATGCACGCGATTATCAAACAGCAGAGATAAAACTAATGACGATAACTGATTATCGTAAAGAACAATTAGAGAATGCGAAGAAAGAACGTGAGTTAATGGAGAAGAAAAGACAAGATCAATTACAAATACATAGACAAGAAGACAATCATGTTCGAAAACAGATGGAACAACGAATTCGATTGAAATATCAACATTGTGATCATTATGAACAACAACGACAACAAAGATTGTTCGAAACGACAAATTTGAAAAGAAGAAAAGAACAAAAAAGATTCAAACGTAAATTGAATTGGTTGACGTCATTGTCACAGATTCCAATCGCTCGAACAGTTGATAGGAATACTCATGCCATCACTCCCAATTGGTATTTAGGAGCTCATGTTTCATCCATTGCTAATCGGATACCTTCTTTATTCCAATTAGCAAAAGATAATTATGATGATTTCCGAGTACTCGATTCGAAATATTTGAGTTGGTTGAAAAGTCGAAATCCAGAACGACGGAGGAAATTTAACGGAATTGTTCCAACAAAATTTGGAAGTATTGTCCAATTGAAAAAGAATGAGAAGTCGTTGACGTATCAGATGAATGTTCGATCAGTTTATTGTACATTATATGTGGAAGAAATGAGACGAATATTGTTAAGTGGAAGATCAGTGGATAGTCGTATGAATACAGTTGGAACAAATAAAGATAAGTTAATGATGGAAAGAAGAAATCATGGAGAAAAGGAATTGTTTCGTAATATTATTGTTGCTAATCCGATTAGTTTAATGAAACAACATTTCGCTATTGACATGAAACGAATACAGGATTTGAAGAAGTTGGATGAGATACAACGAGCTAGATCCGCTCAACATAATTATTCGAGAAATGTTCAAGAAATACATAAATTGTCTTGTAATGAAGAGAATATGAAATCGAAAAATAAAGTAATGTTCCAACAAGATAATGTACCATCATCAAATCATAAAAGTCTAGTGAATAATATTGAGAAGAAACATCAGGAAGTGGTGAATAATCGTAATAATTATAATAGACAAATGGTAACAAATAATGAACGCTTCCCACCAGCGGATCGTAATATTCATTATCATCCTTGTAATCAACCGAAACCACAAATTCCTGTCACTGTTATAGCAAAGAATGGAAATGTTTCATCTCCTAGAATGAATGCCAATACGGAATCTTATGGCCAATCGAAATGTGTTAATCAAAATATGAATCATTTCTCAAATCCACATGAACAACGACGTCAACAACCGCATCATCAACCACATCAACAACCACATCAAGCACCACATCAAGCACCACATCAAGCACCACATCAAGCACCACATCAACAACCATATGACCAACGACATCAGCAACCACATCAGCAACCACATCAACAACCACATCAACAACCACATCAACAACCACATCAACAACCACATCAACAACCACATCAACAACCAAATCAACAACAGTTACATTTATTACGTCAACAACAACAGCGACAACATCAGCAACAGCAGCAACAGCAGCAACAGCAACAACAACAACAACAACAACAACAACAACAAACTACACCATCTAATCTTCAACATAATTTCTCATCATATTGTCAAACGTCAAATCCTCAATATCCGTTACCACAATCTGGTCTTATTAGAAATGGTCCAATGTATAATATACAACCGAATTCACATCAGAACATGTCGACTAATTCGAATAATAAAATGAATAATTATCCACCCAACATTAATCCACTTGACCATCGTCGTTATCTGACGAATACTGCAAATTATGATCCATCGAAATGTTACTCTAAATCACCGATACATGTTGGGCCATCTCTTAGACCCCAAACGAAATCACCAGCTTCACAAGCTCAATCGCATCTTCTTAATCAGTCGGGTAGAAATGTGTCGAATAATTCGGAGGGAAATACAAAATTTTATAATAAACCAGGAATTGGTTCTTTCGATCGACAACCATCGGTATCATCTAACAAAATTAATATTCCTGAAAATGTTCATAATAATACTCTTAATGTGAATCATATGACGAATAATGTGACAAATAATAATAATGATAATTTTGCATCTGAATATCATATGTCTGATAATCGAGTACCGCCAAGTAGCGTTAGTTCAATAGAGACTCATCCTAAAACTTTATCATATCATCCCTATCAACAGGGAAATTCGATGAAAGACAATTCAAATAATCATCAAAATTCTCCACATTCTTATCAACCTCAACATCCGAATATGTTTCCCCGTCAACAATCACCAATGACCACTCATTCAAATATGGGAGATAATGGAAATTCGTCATTCTTTAATATGAGAAATTCTCAAAATAGTCGACCTGGTGAATATGGAAGACCGTTGACGAATATATCAGAAGATGGTACTAAATCAAATCCATCCAATGTTCAGAAACGTCAAAATAAGAAAGTGACTATGTCTCAATTCCATCTGCCACCTAACTCAATGACCATAACTTCAGCTAATTTATTGACGTCTATGAAACCGACTTTATCTGTCACTCAATCGATGGATCATACGAAAGTATTAACTTCCAACAACAATCGTCCTACTACTCATACTCCATATAATCATATCATGTCATCTAATGCAATGTTGAATAATAATAATTCGAATCATGTCAGTTCATCTGTTAATCCAAATGGATTACAACATCGAAATTTAACGAATAATTATAAGAATAACTTAATGATGAATACGAATAATCTTCATCATTATAAAAATCGAAATATGAATAACAATTTTATATCAACATCAATGAGTCATCTTAATTCATCTATCCCAATCAGTGTCAATCAACCGATTATTGGTTTCACTTCCACCATCAATACCACTACTACTATCGTCACTACGACGATGGGAAATTATATGTCACATCATGAATTATCGACATCGAATAATTATAATAAAATTAATTCGTTGTCGTTTGGTGGAGGACCATTTGCCCAGAATAATATAATAGCAAATAAAGCTCGTCATGTTCCTCATGGGAATAATGTGAAACAGCCGAATACTTCTGACTTTTCTCCTATGAAGACTTGCTCAATCTCCAATAACGTTCAAGGGAATACTCCAAATTTATTCAAGACGACCAACGAACATAATAATCGATTATTACATGTTCGAAAATCGAATATAACACAATCTGATCAACCAGATCAAAGAATTATGGATGGAGAGTATATTAATGGGAAACGGACAATTTTAGATCAGAATATGAATAATCGATTACGTATTCATCAGAACAATAATGAATTGAATAAACTTCGTCCAAATATGGAACGACGTCCAGATTTGATGAATAATCGACCCATACAAAATAGTATGAATAACAATCGTTTAAGTCGTGGTAATATTTCCAAAACAAATGGTGAGAACTCTCAAATAAATTATTGTTCATCCATGTCCTTCAGTATGAAAACATCAGAGACAAATAAATCAATAACAAATCTTTCCGATAATCGACCAAAACCATCATACGGTAATCGAATGAATTCATCTGGAAATTCTTTAGTTTCCAGTTCTACAATCAATCCCATCAATGATCGAATAGCAAGTAATAATAATAACCGTCCAAATAATAAATTTGTCGATCATCCGAATGATATAATTGATCGTTAATTCTCTCTTTATTTCATTTCCATCAAATTGTTTTTCTTTTTTTTTTAGTAACAAACGATTCGAACGAACAACAAACGATAAATACAAAGAATCCAAAAAATAAAATTCCAATTTATTCGACCACTGACAATTCTGAAAATTTCTCAATAGGTAAAACAGATAAACGATCTGGTGGACGAATGTCTAGTCATTACGATGAAGGTAAATTGAACATGAAAATGAGAATGAATAATCGTCCGAATAATTTTGATATGTCTAACGATTTTAATCCGACACCAACTTGTTCGATGCCAAAATATTCGGGAAATGATCCTCTCAAATTTCGTAACGGTTTCGATATCATTAATAAATCGACGAATAATGCACGATATTCTGCTATTCATCAGAACTCCCGAGTAAATAATATGTTATCAAAAGATGTGAATAAACAACAACCAGGACAACATCAATCTCCTTTATCTTTCTCTCAAGAACAACATTATTCAACGAATCCTAATATATCGATAATTGATGAGAGAAAATCAAAACAAGAAAAAAATCATCATCATCAACAACAACAACAACAATAATAATAATAAGTGATGATTGATAAAAATGATTGGAAATTAATTTTAAAAGAAATCATCATCTTCTCAATTCACTTAGCCAATTGATACTGTTCAGTTATGTGTATCTGATTTTATCCGTTGTGTATTATTAATATTTGAGATTGTTTCTCTTTTATTCGCGACATCTTTTTACCTTAAAATCTTTATTATTTCCTTCTTCAAACTATAAATTTATTAATTTTTTTCCTCAAATCATTTCATACACGGTGATCATCAGCTTACGAGAAACGTACGAGAAATTGGAAAAAAATTAATAGATTAAACAACATAGTCAGCTTTGTTGCATCTCGATCAGTTATCTCATTCCTTATTCACATATTAACTCTCTTTCGAATGTTACAGTATTTCTTTGCATGTACAAGTGTACGCGTGTCTGAGATGAACAATCACTATTTTTTTTTCGATTTTTTTTTCTTCTTTTCATTGTATACAAAGTTTTTTCTTTCTCTATCAAAAAAAATCATCAAAAAAAAAACAACAATAATAATAATAACAATATGAATTTCGTCACAATTTACCTTATTCCTATTCATTTTAGTTCCATTTTCACTTTTATATCTAAATCAATCATCCGTCTAATAATTTTCGAAAGAAAGTGAATCCAGAACTTTTGTTTCTTATTTTACTCATCATCTTTCATTCCATACAATTTTGGACTTTTGAGATGTGTGAAGTAATAATAATTTAATTAAAAGTATAAAAAACTCATAACAATTTTTTGATGTTGATCGTCATTAAATTCATTTTAAATTTTTCATCAAAAACTCTTTTAAACTTCAATTACTGGTAATTTCGAATCAATTCATAACTTTTCTATCTTAACAACTGGAATTGTTGTGCCATTGAAATAATTTTCAATTTGATTTTTAGAGAATTTGATAGTTCCTTTCATTTCCAAAATCATTTTTCTCAGACTATGTGCGTTTGGGGTTGAAGTGTCTAAATAAGAAACGGAGAGTGTTGCCATCTTTCTGATTTTAAGAAAGTAGTTAATAATCTGATTTTTTATTTGTGTCGCCGAATTGAGCATAGCACTATGGAATCGTTGCGCTAAACGATTTACTTGTAAATTAATTTTAGTTTCTTGTGCACTTTCCGTTGCAATAATTCGACGTATATCATATTGAGCGATCGTCGACTGTTATCATTAGAAGTTGAATAAATTTTAAACGAAAAGAGTAACCATCAAAATATTAGCTAACATTTGCTTGAAATATTTGCGAAGACCACGTATCACTTTCACTAACTCTAGCGTTGTAATTTCACCATATAATAATTGGTCTTTACGATTCCTCAATATTGGTTTTCGATCATTGCTTGCTTCATCATTAAACAACAGTCCAGATAGTAACTATGGAGAAATAATCGGTAATTTTATGGACAAAATATTTTGAATGAAACTGGCATTAATCTTTTTTGACGATTGTGCGCAAATTGTTGATAGGAGGAGGGGAAGGAGAAAAGAATGATTAGAACAAACAGTAACAGGTTAGAAGAATGCATTTGAGAAATTAGAAAGGAATAGAATAAAGCTTTAGTTAACTGTTGAAATTTTCATTTTGATTTTGTCCATTGCTCAGTATGGTCCATTGGTAAATTTTATTGGAAACTTATGCAAATATCATATATGAAAAAACATAGACTCTTTAATATAAAACTGATAAGATAACATAAAAATGTAAATTGATAAAGAACTAGAATAATTTTCCTTGAATTTACCATTCGAATATTTTATGAAAATGAAAGATACGACATGCCATGGATTACCACATATTGTCAAGTCTTATAACAATAATTCTTACACGAGAGTTGTGCTTTGGACAATATTTACTCTTTTAGGTTTGCCATTCAAAAAAATTTTTAAAATTTGAATCAAAATTGTTGAAAATAATTTATTCTTAAATTGGATCTTTCAGGATTCGCTTCGATGATAGCATTAACTTATAACAACATTGAACTGTTTATGGGACGAACACAATTTACCCAATTAGATATCAGCGAAAAGAAGAAATTAGAATTTCCTACAATTACCGTTTGCCCCTCGACACAGTTTCCATTTAGAAGAACTTCATTCATTAAAATTAATTTATCACTTTTTTGAAGATTCTCTAATTTGCACACTCCGGATGAGAAGCAATATATTAAACGAGTTCTCAATTTTCGAAATTGGATCGCATCATGGAATCGATTATATGCCAGTATAAATTATCATATTTTGGAGAACGGTTATCTCAATGAATTATATATACCATTGATGAATATGACTTCATACTCACATATTGATAATTCATGTGCAAACGAAAATATTGAGCATAATATTTGGAGAGAAACTATGAATCATTTGATAAAGAATAAATCATGTATTGATTGTCACACATACTTCTCCTATTATCTACTTACTCGAACATTTATCTTAACAAATAAATTTTCTGGTATTTTTGATACATTATTATACTATTATGAAAATGTTATCAAACATTACAAATGTGAAATTTTGAAAGATGAAACATCAAAAATTTGTCGAAATCGGAATCATCTAAATTTTTCAGAAATTTCCAAATTAATTGGATTGGATTCATTCGGTTTGAAGAGTTCATACGCGTCCAATTTATTAAAGATGAAATGTCCAAAGAATAGTATGTCCGAACTAATATTTCACAATTTCAATAACCGAGAAAGTGAGATAAAAAAATTAGCGGTAACATATTTGGCGATTCATAAAGCATTGTTGCTTCTATCGACTTTTTATCGATTTTTTCAAAAATCTAAATTGCAAAATTCGAATGTTGTGAATTATGCACAAGTAATAAAGGAAATTCAAAAGTTTCATTCAAAGAGATTGCTAGAAAAATCGAACCCAATCATGACTTCTTATCAATTCTATAAAAGTCGAATAAATTATTTCGAAGTTCAAGAAGATTCAGCATCATTTTCAAATACTATTCTTTATGGATATATCAAATATTTCCTTACCGATCGAATGTGGGAAAAGACAGTAAATAAATGTAAGAACAAGAAAAAGTATCAACATTTTCGTAAGTTAATTATGCAGAGTGCAAATAAGAAAACTTTTGTTACATTGTGCGAATTTGGAAACATATGTTGTCAACAAGAAGTTTAATTATACTTAAAATTTAAATTTCTTGTTCTATTGTTGTTTAGAGAACAATAAAAAAAATTGTGACAGAAAAGGGTGTTTGTTATCAATTCAATGTTGATCAGGATAATATGCAATATCAACGTATACCCGGTGTTCACCATGGATTACAATTATTCTTTAATTTAGAAAGATATCAATCAGATACTCTTCTCAATTACCGTTTCTATGATAATGTTCTGTTTCATATTTTAGTAATTTAATTAATTAGTAATTGAAATAGATTGGTGTACATGTTTATGTACATGCAATTAACGAAGTTATTGACGATAATACAACTCCAATATTCATTCAACCTGGTGTATCAGCTGCTATAGAAATCGAGAAAATAATTGTTGAAGAGAATTAATTATGACATATTTATTAATTTTCCTTAGAGAGATAACTCCAAAGTAGTGAATGATCCGAACGCAGTAAATTATTCGAAGAAAACATGTCATAGTCTTCATCGTTTTAAAGAGATTAAGAAACATTTAAAATGTGCATCGTTAAATGACAAAGATATCGGTTTGAATTTCATCAATTTCAGTTTCGATTGATTGTTCGATTTCAGATAAAACTATGGATGATTGCACTGACGATGATAAGAATTATAAGAAAATGCTTCTATTTCGAGGTTATTTCATTGAAATAGCTTGAAACAAGATATTCTTCGTTCCACTTTTTTTTAGACAAGTTTAGTTGCAACAAATGCCACAACGTCAGACAAGAGACAGTTTATAGTACAAAAATATCATATTCAAATTTAAATCCGAAAAGTTTCTTCTATAGATTTCCATACGTATCGAGGGATTGTGAAAACAAACATTCAACGGTTATTTCTTCATAATATAATTTTATTTCTATTCGGTTTTCTGCCACAGAACAAATCTTTATTTTCTTTTCGGTCCGTAAACAGAGAAGTCAATAAGGACGTTTGTTTAACCGAAAGTAATTTTGAGTTAACTTTCTATCTGACTTCTAATATTTAACATTATTCAGTGAGAATATTATTCATTTGAAAGTCTTCTATTCTTCATTGGCATTGAAGAAGGAACAGAGATTATTAATTGTTCCACTAAATGTATTCATTTCGAATGTTGGTGGTGCAATGGGTATCGCATTAGGTATGTCATTACTCACTTTAATAGAATTCATCGAATATATAATACAAAGACTCATCATATTCATCAAAAAGAAAAGGAATGTGATTGAACAAGAAAAGATGAATGAGAAAAAGTTGAAGTTGAAAGAACTTGAAGAAGATAAATGAAATGATGAATTAGATAACTCTCTCCTTTTCAATAATAAGAATGTTTTATGCTAATATTTATGCTAATTACACTTTCACATAATTTTGACGATTACTGAACTTTGTATTTCTTTCTCCGAATTTCATTCTCCTATAACACGAACTTTATAAGAAAAGAATAAAACTTTTTTCAAAAATTTTTTATCATCCAAAATGGTCAAAACTTTGTTGATGTATCTACTTCTTTCTTTCACATTGACATTCGTTATTCAATGTCGTTCGATTCAAAATGAATTGATGAACGATTATCCAGAATTATCATTCCTCTATAACCAACGGCTACGACGTGATGTTGAGAATGTTGAGGAATTGTCAGATTGTTCATATTCGTGTAGTTGTTATAAGAATAATGGAAAAGTGTATGTGGATTGTTCAGGTAAATCATTAACATCGTTACCATCTGATTTTAAATCTGCTTTATCATCCTATGGAAGTATCGAATATTTGTTATTACCGGGAAATTATTTAGAAACGTTGCCAGCTGATGGTTTTAGTAATTTGAATATAAAAAATTTGATCTTGGCATCAAATTTATTGTCAGCTGATGGAATTGACGAAAACGCTTTCAGAAATATTTATCAATTAGATCAAGTGGATATGCGAAACAATCGTCAAATTCATTCATTGCCGAAAGCTGTAAAGAATTTGAATAATGTTCAACGAATAGTTATGGATGCCGATCAAATCAAATGTAATTGTGATTCAATGGGATGGGCAAAAGATTGGAATATTCCCAAATCCTTATCGATCGATACTCAACCATCAACACCAACAACATGTGAAGATGGTAAACTGGTTACGGAATACTTGAAATATGATGCGAAAAGTTGTCCTTCAACACAACGACAGAATACTTACAATAATCAAGATCATGCTCCTTATTATCGACCAGCTCAAGCTTATAATCCTTACAGAAATTGGTGGGATACCACTCCACCTGCAAGAACAACAATGAGAAGATATAAGAATCCGTACGCTCTTTATAATTTACCACCACTACCACCACTGCCACCATTGCCACGACGACGATGGAGTGGAAATTAAATTAAGGAAAATAAATAGATTATTCGTCAAAACGATTTCGGGCACTTCTATTTCTACTGAATAAACGCATTCGTATATCTTTCATCACTTTTTTTCCATTTTCCACATTCATATCTATTTCAATGATAAATTTCATCTCAACTTCAAAGAACAATATATATTGGTTAACTTCGAATTGTCTCTTGAAGCCAATGTTCGATGTCTGTTTGAGACCAACGACTTTTCACAAACGATTGCTTTAATAAATTACATTTCTCCTCCTGAATAATGAAATAAAATTCCTTCAATTCCTCCTTCCAATTCCAACCATTTCTATTTTATATAATTCGTTTTTAACGTTTTCAATCAACGAACGAAATCGACTGAGCAATTCTTGTTGCAGGAAAAATTTCTCTTCATCACATTCATTATAAAAATGATGAATGTTCTGGGACATTGATAGAAAATGATAATAACTAATATTATTTTTAGAGAACAAATTTACGGAAAAAACATTAACTTTGTTTCATTTTCTTTCAAGTTCAATCTATAATCATTATCCAATTCCTGACGTTTTCTTTCATTCGCTCTTCGATTTTGTATATTGAATTAATTTGTATTGAAATTTTCTATTAAATTAACTTAATTTCTTGTAATTTTTTTTGATAATAATTTCTATTAATTGTTTTAATTTGGTCTTGAGTGTTTAAAATTAAATCTTGTAAGTTTGCTTGATAATTTCGTGATGTTTTTACTTCATTATTTGGATAACACAGAGACTAACGAATGATAAAATTTTATCAATTGATTGGAAAAATGAAAATCGAAACTATTAATTCGTCCAAAACACTCAAGTCTTTATTTTGTTGAATATTATGTTCTATTAACTTTTCAATGTTTGCATCATCATCAAAAATGATGGAAATGACTTTGGCAAGAAATTGATTAAAATAAGTCTAAAAAGAAAATTGTTAATAGGATGAGATATTTCGATTAAATTAAACTTCATAGGCAGTTCGGAAATCCCTAACTACTTGATGTAACAGACATTCAGAGATGACGGAAGAAAAGAATGAGTTCGATACAAAGTAAATTAATAATTCAATTAATTGATCGAAAATCGTTTGGTATTTTTGTCTAAAAATTGTTTTAAATCAACAATATTTTCATTTAGTTTTAATATTTTCCAACTTTTCAAATATGATAAAACTGAATATATCTTTAAACATATTAATTCGCCACATCATCTCGATTGACAGATGAAATGATTTGTATGATAAAATATATAAATATGCCAGAAAAGGACATTGATGTTCGACATATGAACCATTTCTATAAAATAGTGATAATAAATTCTATTTAGAAAGTGTAAAGAAGAAAACTTAAATATTTCAATATTCTTTCTAATATCCACTTCCATCATATTGTCCAACACTCTTTGTGGATCAACGTTGAATACCATTGTTAATATCCGTTGAGAATAATGATAAACATTATGTATGGCCACTGGATGAATATCGATATCCGTTTTGCTGTTTCTCTTAAGTGGCGTTAATTTATTTCCTGAATACTCAATGCTCAAAATTGCCATTACTCGAGACAATTGGTTTTCTATATGATCGATGGATCTCTCCAAAAAATTTATAAAATCTAAAATAAATTTTAATTATTAATTTCCAATTATATAATCGAACCAGAATGGCCTTTTTTCCTTTCATTTTTCTTCTTTTGAGGTGAAGAATATTGTTCCTTTTTTTAAAAAAATATGAATGTAAATTAAATTCGTGAAATTATTATGTGTTGTAAAAATTGCATTACTTTACAGACAGTTTGGAATTTTCTTAGATCCGATTTATCGTAGAAGATCATCATTTCGATCAACTTTTGTTCATATCGTTGAACATCTTCGTTTTCCGCCTAAATATGATAAGGAATATTGAAATATTTTGAGTGGTGTAACAAAACTGAACAAGAGATTTATAATTTGAAGATCTTTCATATTCTTCCGTTGCGTAAAATGTTCTTAATTCTTTCACAACTATATGGATTAATAATTAAAGAATGTTCATGAAAAATAATAAACTATCGTTGCCACGGTTCTTTGTTAAGTTTCTCAAAAAATTGTCCAAATTTTCGCCAATCTTCACATTTAGATGTTCTTTACATTGTTCGCATATACTGGTCTTCAACTGAAATGCTAAATCTAATCTGACAAATTGAAACTACAAATTAATATCATAATAGAGTTTCATGGAGTTAAAAAATTTTAAATTTTAACAATTGTCAGTTTATAGAATCTTTGAGAGAATTGACATTCTTTCACTTTCCAATCATTAAAACATTTCAATTTTTCTAAAATTGAAGTAAATCAAAGGTTTTCTTCTTAAATTAAATAATGTTAACCGGATCGGTTTGACAAATCTCTTCTCAAAGATTCATAAATACTTTCAAAAACTTCAATTCCTTCATTTGTTAAGAGTAACTAATACGAAATGAATATTATAGAAATTGTAGAAGAAGAACTGTCGTACAATTTGGAACTATTTGTTCTGTTATATTAATTTCATCAGCAAAATCATGATCGCTATCAAAATGGAAAGTCGTATAAAATTATAAGTTTTGTTTTAATTTTCCAAAACTTTATCATTAATTGAACAATAGAACTTGGTACAATGTCACGTTGGCGAATTTGTAAAGAGTTTTCTGCAGCGACTGTAGCTCCATGTTTTGAGAATGCTCGTTTCACATTATCGATAATCGATGAACCACCAGATGACAATCTTTTTACACGTTTATTTATCAGCGATTTCTCTCTCAATTTGGGCATCAAAGTACAAACTGATACTACTACTCCCAAAATGATACCTAATACAATACCACCAATTGCCAAAGCTGTTGGTCGCCATACTGGAACTTCGGTAGTGTACGACCGGACAACTTGAGGAACCAATCGTAAAATAGCACAACTTTCAGGCATGGTTGCTATGTCACAATTTTTACTATATTTGGAGTTGTTGGTGATGGAATGAATCGTTTATCAATAATTTCTCTTTTATGCTTATCAAATATTTTCGAGAATTACTAGCTCATATCTCAAAAATAAATTTATTATTTCTCTCAACTTCCTTTAATTTATGTTATGGTAATATCGAAATTTAATTGTAGACTAATTATGTTATAAAGGAAGAAACTATTGGAATGATTTTATTTTCGATAAACATCAATTTTTTAAACATTATTTTATAGAAATAAGAATCTCTTGCGCAACGATTCAATTTTTTTTTCGGCTGTGATCATAACTCGATGGACTCGTCACAACTAATGCTACTCCTCACTCATTTCTCAGCTGTTTCTCACTCTACTCAGCCACATTCTCGATCTCTTCCATTTTTTCACACTATTTTGCCACTCCGAACAGAGTGTGAAAGAC
>JALJEE010001287.1:0-25765 GCA_023231475.1 Seison nebaliae | reverse complement strand
TTGTTTGCACTATCTTTAAGAGCTTGAATAGGGCTATTTTGTGATATCCACCTTTACGAAAGATTCTTCATAGGACAGAAGTTATGACCGGTTTTATAAAAACGTAAAAGTGTCCGATTACTTTAAATTCCTACTGTATATATATGTATATTCTTAAAAAAATGAACATTTTAACTTTTACCTAAAGCTTTAAATTCGCAAGATAAGTCCAAAATAATTCCATGTATTTGATAATATTCTTGATGTTATTTTTGTTCAATGTTTTGTAATCTCCATGGTAATTATTCAGACGATCAGAGGAAGATATTTAAAGAATGTCCTCAAAAAAGTCTAATGATTATTGGATTAAAGCAGTCCACAATCCAGTGGCCAATGTTCGAACAACAAGTTATTGCATAACCACAGCTAATGTTCTACAGGATAACGAACATAAGTTAATCTTGGCAGATTTAAGTGGATGGTTAGATAAGAATACGGAGATGGAGAAACCGAATACTTCAACGATTACACCTATGTATATTCGTGTGTATCAAAGCACAACGATAGTAAAAGAAATTAAAATAAATTATTTACCTTCAGGAATCGTATCCGTAAAAATAGATGATACTGAAACTTCTCAGGAAGCATTATTCGTCGCTGCTGGATCGTCATTATATGTATTTAAAGGTATGAAACCATTCTTCAAATTTAATTTACCTACAAGAAAACCGACAAATACGGAAAAACAAATTTGGGATGATTATCGTGAGAAGCGTATTGACCTTCAATCGTTTTATGATCGAATTACGAATTATCGAGAAGCGAATACGAATGGTGATATAACATTATCTGCTAAATATCTCATTAGACAACCATTTGAAAGATGGAGTCATATTCTTCAACCTTTAAATGATCCGACGACAAAACCAGATACTAGTCAATTAACTGGTGTAATTGAAACCCCACGAACGATAGTTTGTATATCAACCATTCCAAAAAAATCGAGTGATAAAGATGCTGTCCGACATATCATTATTGGTACGGAATGTCGCAATGTTTATGTGATGGAAGTGAAGAGTTATACAATAATTTATACACTTCATTTACCAACTGGAAAATTTGAAGATAGTGCTCATAGTGAAGATTATGGTGCAATACCAATAATTATAGTAGCATCTGGTATTTTTGAAGTAGAATATCGTTTGGCAATTGCTTGTCGTAATAATTTCGTTTATTTATTCAAACGTGGATCAAATGAAGTCGTAGATAGGATCTTTTTAGAAAATACAACTGCAATAATTGGAATGGTAGCAATCCATAAAAGTTTATTAATCGGAACAGCGAATCAGCAATTATCTGCTTATACCATGAAAGGAAAACGTTTGTGGAGAATCGACTTTACTCATTCCATCACTTCAATGGTTCCAATGTATTATCATCCGAAGAATTTGAGAGCGGCTTTGGTAGCGTTTTCTAATGGAGAGGTTCATGGATATAAAGAGAAATTTCCCATGTTTAAATTTCGTTTGGCAAATGAAAATTCCACCACCGATAATGATGATAACGAAAGATCTGCTTTTCTAGTCAATGCAATGCACTTCGGTCGTTTTGGTCGAGAAGATGGTGCATTAACCATGATTACGGATAATCGACATATGTTCACTTATATTTTAAAACGAAATGTGGAATTTGCAACGAGGGACGAACATGCTGGTCCTCCACCTTCCCAGAAGTTACCTTTAGATATTCCTAAGAAAACTGTTCTTTTTAAAGAACAGCAATCGAAAGAGAAGATTCAGTATAAAGAAATTTATAAACAATATCAATATGATTTAATTAAACTTAAATTTCTTATCGGAGAAACATATTTAAACTCTTTAAAAAAATCATTAACTCCAATAGTATCGACACGTAATGAACAAATTAAATTGAACGCACATGCTGTTGGTATGGGACCATTGTTTAAAGTGTATATTTCCATACAAAATACAACACATGATGGTAGACCAGCAATCGATCTTTATCTGTTACTAGATTCTCGTTCTTATCGGTTTAATACTTCAATCATAACAATACCATTCCTGATGCCATCTCTCACATATGAGTTTAATGTGGACGTAGAATATGGAAATACTTCAAACAATTTTGCGACTTCTGGAGATATCAGCATTAGTTTAAATAAGAATGAACAAGAAACTCCATTAATTGTGGCTACTTTAACAATGCCTATGAGTGAATGTGATGAATGATTTTTATGGAATTGTATTTTATTTTATGAATCTATTTTTTCGCTTTATTCTCCAATTCATTTATTCAACTTTCACAAAACATATGATTAACAATAATAAATTTATTAAAAGAAAAATAATTGTTAGGAAAATTACAAAATAATATTAAATTGAATATAGTTAAATCAGGTTAGAACTGATCGGTTTAATCATATTTTCCACACAGTTGTCTTTTCCCCCTCAATTCGAATGGTCGTTTATCATACAGTTAATCTTAGCTTCCGGTCCTCTTGGAATTCGAGTGTTAATCAACTTATTACGAGCATGACAATCTTCATCCTCCGAAGCAACTTCATCAAATTCTCGTATTTTTGCAATAAAACATTCAGCTCTCTGCAATTTTGGCATGTCCCATCCAATGTGTATAGAAGTTCTAGCCTAAATATATAAGAAGTTTTAGAAAGGATATTGATGAATTCATAACTCTCCTATTGAGGTATGAAACTGGATTAAGACTCTTATATAAACGTCCAGAAAATGAAAGAACAAGAGCATAATTTAGTACTCGGTATGTCCAATGTATACGTAATTTTCTTGGATAAGCAAATGGTTCACTGTCATCGATGCCTAAGAGGAAAATTTGAGAGAAAATAATTAATGTATAGAAAGTAACTGCTATAATCAGAACTATAATAATCGTCAGAACTATAATATAAATCAGCTGAATATACTGTTGATTCCATATCGATGGTACCAGTTGGACGATGTCTTCCTGAAGAAAAGGATAATAATGTAATTTATCGATTCAAAATGAATTATAACCTCTCATCAGACTCTTTGTTCGTCTACTGACAGCACTAAATGATAACCGACTATAACTTGGATCTAGTGCGAACTTCGATGATCTTGGTTTACTCGTCTTCGAACGCTTTCTTCTCCTTCTATCTCGTTTAGTTTTATGACTAGATGGATGTTGTTCAGATGGTAGCTTTGAAAGACGACTAATACTACGAGAACGCGATGTGGAATGTTCACCATCAGAAGAAAATTTGGAGTCTGTGTCAAATGTCATAAAACTACCATGTTTCTTCAAATCTCTGGAAGTGTACCTACGATTTTTGTCTGTCTTACCTTTCAGGAATGATTCAGTGAATTTAATCGCTTCTACTGTTTCCTCTACCATTCGTTTCGTAGCTTCCATATGGTTGACAAATGGATCTCCTACTCCGGTAGATTGGGAATCCTTTTTCTCAATCATGATTTTCGTGAATTGTTGTTGGAGATCTTCCGATTGTTTCGCAATTTCCGATCTTAAATTAGTGAGTTTCATTAACTTATTTAACGAATCGACATTGTGAGTAGTTTCAAGCGCGATATCTTCTTTCGGCAGATCTTTCAGACTATCTATCGAGTCAGCCATAGTTGTCAGTCGAGCACTTAACGGTTCTCCATCTTGGATTAACGGAACCATATCCTCTAAATTTCTTATTAATCTATCAGCCTTCGCTGTTATTTTTTGACGTTCGTTACTTTCGTCAACGATTTCTTTCAACGTTCTTAAGATATATTGGCCAGTTGACGATGTTTCACTTGATGTACCATAACTTGTCATATAATTTGTTACTTTTTCAATGAATTCCTCTGCCTTTTCTGATATTCTACTAAATATATTTTGTGTTTTCACCACATCCTTCAACTTCTCTATAAGGTTAAGTAAAGTGGATGAATCCTGTTTTTCTAAATTAGTATCAAGTGCTAAAGTTCTCAATTGTTCTGCTATTTTTTCAGCGTCCTTTAATAAATCTTCACTTGGATTTTCATTATTTAAAATGTCTAGCAAGTCACTTATACCATCTTTCAACACTTTCTCTGTAAGTTTTTTCTCTTCTCCCGCCATTCCCATATTATTCAAATATTCTATAACTGTCTGTGAACCATTAACCATATTATATTTAGGATCACCTAAGTTCTTTAGAAGATTGTTCAAATTCTCAGTCACTTTGGTCTCTTCTGATTTCCTTCTAAACTTATCTTCATTATCCATTACCGATTTACCAAGAATTATGGACATACTTAAATCAGAACGTTCCTTCTTAAATGGTCGAGCATAACTTTTCCTCATCTTCCTATGTAATCTTTCCTTCAATTTTTTCGCTTGTTCTGCTGGTGAATCAATGCGAGAAGGAGATGGTTTTAAAAAGAATTGGTCTTCATCTAACATATCTGGACTGATATTCACCGTTTTCTGAGTTATGGCCGTCAGGAAATTTTCTTTGAAAAATGATTTGATATTAGCCCGAATAGAACTACTCACCATATTGGCTGTTCCACCAGCCGAAAAATGTTGATTTTTATTTCCTTCCAATCTCAAAGCTTTTATCATATCATCCACTATCTGATTACAGCGGAGAATCGTATCTTCTATCATCTTTTTCTTCGTTTCTGGTTCGATGTCGAATACTTCTCCCAAATTACAATAAAATTGACTGACAGCCTTTTTAATGTAAGCGTGTGCCATATCGCCAATTTTTCCCACGAAATCGTCAAAACTTTCATTCCGATCCATTTTATTGAATTCGTCGAAACTCACTTCATCAAATGTATCGAATAGTAATGCAAGATTATCATTTATAAATTGGATATGTGTCTTCCTCATCTGATCCAATTGTTTCTCTGTCTTCTCAATTGATGAGGTATTTAAATAATCTAAATTCCTCATCATCTAAAAAAAGATTTAATTCTAATATTCTTAAAATCATAATACTTCATCAGTTGTGGCGAAATGTTTTCTTGTTTGTAGGTTAATCGATCGTGATGAATATTGATCACCATATTGGAAGAATCGTTTGTAATTATTTCGCATTGTCAATAAATCTTCTTTTCGATTTCCAATTTCTCGATATATGGAAATTGTATTCATTTTTACATTCGAAATATCATTCAAACTCTTCAAGTTCTTTATACGTGAAGGAATGATATTTTCATGGAATAATAGAATAGTCTTCTAAAGAAAAATACTAACGACCATAGTCTCCTGCTTCAAATCTTCATATTGTCTATTCGTATTAGGATTAATCGATTCAGAATTCAAATAATCAATTTTTATCACCGATGGTGCTAAATCGATCAACTATCGACATATTAAAAGAATAGAACAAATCTAATTGAAATTTAACTTCCTCTGTTATTTCGATATAATTATTTTCATGAGTACTAGTCTGACTTGCTGCATCATCGAAAAATTTCTGGTTGATTAATTAGAATAAAATTATTTACATTTCATTTTATTGTAAACTGATGTTAGTAAGTTTTGAAGACGTTGAGCCGTAGGTCTCAGGAGACTACTGGATAACTTTCGTTCAAAAATTTTTTGTAATCTTCTCAACTATAAAATTTAAAAGAAATAAACTAAAATTTTTCAATTAATTTATTAACAGTTATTTTAGGTACATCACTGGGTATTTCCATTTCAGCTGCCGGTTCCAACTGTTTTGTGAGATAACCGATAACAAATGTCAATTCAAGATCAAATTCATCTTTCGTATATTTAGGTAACTCTTTTCGCACGACATCTTTACGGAGACATAACATAATTAGGTAAACCTAACAGGATCGTTAAAAATTGTTAAAAGAATTAATAATTGAACTTCCTGATACATATGTAAAGCAGTGTTCCTTAATTCGTTGACAGTATTTTCGTTGAAACTTTCAGATAAACTATGAAGAATTTCCATTATCTAAAAATGGAAAGTAAAATAAAAATTGTTTATTGTTTAATAACTAAACTTCTTTTACTAATGATTGTAAGCGACATATAGCAGTTCTCCAACGAAACGAAATCATTTTGGATAAAAATGTATTTCCATTTAACATCCGATATAACTCGGCAAACTCCAAGAATAATGAACATATTGAGACAATATTCCTTTTATGAACATATTCGATGAAAATGCTTTCGATTCTCAACCTTAAATTTATAAACTTATAATATAATAATAAATTGAAATATAAGAAAAATTGAGAAGAATTTGAAATAAAATTAACTTTTGAAAAAAATTTAAAAATGTCACACAAATCTTTTGTTGTGAACAAAAATTCTATGGTTGTATTTAATTCGGTATCAAGTAGAGTCTCGAATAGTGAATGAACCTGATAAAATACGGGAAAAGTTAAACAATCATGTTTAGTATTAGATAGAATAATTTAATGAATAATAATTGAAACGGATTCAAATGCTTCAGAAACTATTTGTTTGGAAACTGTTAAGAATTCGTTGACGTTGGCGAATTCGGAGGACAATCTATCTAATAACTGAAGAAAGAATAAATGTATATTTAATGGTTGTTAGTTATTAATTAACAGTTCTAAAAATGTTATTAATTTCCTCAATTTCTCTTGATGGATGAACAAGTAGTTTATATATTTTCTCGAGACCTTCTAAAGAAGTAGCAATCTAGATAATAATGTTTAATTTTCAATGGTTGTGGAAAAAATAGTTTAAATGAAACTTCCATTACAATGTCCGAGGGATTAAACGCTTCGTTTACAAGATAATCTCCCGTAGCCAATTGCAATAAATGTCTTAGAACTGTGAAAACCTGCAAATTTTGTAATTTCGAAAATTTATAGAATTTTTGTTAAGCTAACTCTGAATAGTTGGGAGGAATATACTAAATCGTTACCTATCAATGGACCACAAGCATTAAATATTTTTGCTTGGCGAACATTATGAGCCAATTCAGCAATCTGTCCGAAGCATATTTGAAACGGAAAAGTTTTAAGAAATGACAAGATAACATTTTGGCAGAGTGTGTCGATTTGATCAAAAACTTTGAAGTTATCACATTTCTCTTCCGGGTATAATATGTCTTTTCGAAACTATTTCATTCAAATAAGTTAATTAGATATAATTCGAAAGAAAATCTCACTTGGAAATACATGTCGAAAACATGTTGAAATTTATGATGAATCGATTTTGTATTCACATCATAAAGATTTTTGATGAATGAATGTTGAAATGTTGTACAAGTTCCATCGAACTGAAATGAAATTGAAATGAGAAAATTGATGTTTAAATATTGGTAATGAAATAATGGTCGAACTAATTTACAAATTTGTTGTAAACTTGGTAAAGATACTAAACTAGGTAACGGTGCAGCCGTAATTAATAATACACCGAAAATTTGTATCTATTAAGAAAAGAATGATTATCTACGACAATTATTGAAAGGAAACTAAAGAAAATTGATATACGCCTAATTGAATAATACTTAAAGCCGGAGTTATCGGATATGGAATATAAGTATATTGTGCAGTTATTCGATCAATTGCTTTCATACACTTATGGGAAATTAAGATATTTGGTGTAAAAAGGAAAAACCTTTAATTCCATTTCGGAAATAACTTCTTCACTCATATCCTCACTAGTAATTATAATATTCTTAAACTGAACGAAAATTATTTTTGAGAATTTCTTTTAAAAATTATAT
This sequence comes from Seison nebaliae, assembly GCA_023231475.1. Taxonomy (NCBI): domain Eukaryota; kingdom Metazoa; phylum Rotifera; class Pararotatoria; order Seisonacea; family Seisonidae; genus Seison; species Seison nebaliae. Next base: position 18,069 of record JALJEE010001287.1, on the reverse strand, counting down.
TAACAATATCCATTTCACTCACTATCCATTCGAAATGATCATACCAGTTAATATCGAAACTAATTAATGATAATCTCATGTTTAGATCTTCTAATTTCGATATCTAATTCAAATGGTTATTTTGAGGTGATATGAAAAATTCGAATAACTTCAGCCAGTTGATCTTTTGTATTTACCTTCTTCTTTTTACGAAGTAAACGAAGTTCATGTTTGCACTTTTAACAAAGAAAAATTTAATAGAAAATTAGAGATGGAATAATATAACGTTTGCTATCAATTGGATTGCTCTGACATCGTTGTTTCCAGCATAAAAATGGATATTCGCTAACAAATCTTCCGTGCACATTTGTTGCAATATAACGATCTAATGAGTTATTATTATTATTATTAGTTGAAATTGGAGAATTTATGGAAACCTTTTTTACTATTGTTGCCGCGTGTTCTTGAAGGAGATTTACATTGAACATTATTTTCTTTCTCAAACTAATCTCGTTTAATAATTTGAAAGTCTAAAATTGTTATTATTCGAAGGAACATTTGAGAAACAAAGAAACATCGGAAATTTTTAAATGGAGTTGATCAAAACTCTCTTTTAATTTTCCATCATCTTTTAAATTTTGATTTGTTTTGTTGATCAATAAATATCGTTTCATATATTGAAGTAAGGCAGTTTCAGCTGTTTCCGGTAATTCTGCTTCTTTCTTTAACATACCCATTGATAATAATCGGATTAGAAATGCTTGACTCTAGGAAAGGACACATTACGTTAAATTACAGGAATTGAAATTAGAGAAAAACATTTTGAAGATGAAATACGAAAATTGATTGTTCTTTTTGTGGAAGATCGGTTTCGTGTTTGATAAAAATATAATTGATAAACATTATGATTATTTCATGAACCTATTATAAATAATGAATTTTAAGTTTATGAAAATAAATTGGCAAAAAAATTAACTTCTTCTAAGAATCTTATAATAGTTCTTCTTGGTTCACTTATGTCCATTAGATCAACAAGAACGGTTGGTAAATATGAAATAATCTAAGATAAGTTAATATTGATATATTTCAAGAAAAATTAACAGAATGATAAGATTGAAAAAATGATGTAAGTCTATCAACGGAGAAATGCCGTTCAATATCTTGCATAAATTTACTTTGAAACGATTTCATTTCCCGAGATGTTTTTAAGAACTATATGACTCATTCCGAATAAAGAAGAAGAAATTATAGAAATAACTTGATTCACTGTGTTAATGAAAACCTTTGGGATAACTTGATCAAGAACACAATTCATTAATTTATGATTTATCTATTATTATTGAAAAGAAAGTTAAATTCTTTTTAATAAATTAACATGCATCAACATCGGTAATAATGTTCTTGCGAATCGAGGAAGATCACCTTGTAAGTCTTTAGAAGATAAGAGACCTTCGACACATAATACTGTTGCCTAAATCGATTTAGAACGAATTAGCATTTTTTAAGAAATTATAAAACTTTATTGCCGATTGAGGAAATATGTTTTGGATAATCGTCATCTGTTTTCTTTAATTTTAATCAATAATATGAGTGAAACTTATTGAAACGAAACTTTACTTATCCAAAGTTTCATAAAACTTATGATTGGTTGGAATGTCCGGTCAGTGCCACCTTCATTAAACGAATTATCATGCACAATTTTTCTAATTTCACTAAATTTTTGTGACGAATTTATCGGATATGGTGATGTACCAGAATCCTTCATACAAAACTGTTGAATCTACAATACAACGTTTAAAAGTCATTAATTCAATTAATATAACCGTTATTAGTATTTTTATTACGACTAATCGAAAATGAGTTTGATATTTAGCCGGAGCAAAATCCATTGCCATTATTCGAGGATTAATCAAAGTAAAACATTTCAGTAGTTTAATTAACAAATCATTATTGACTGAAATTAATGTATTAAAACTCTTCGCCCCGATTAAGTTAGTCATCTGTTTTAAAAGTGTCATAAATAAACGAAACAAAAGATAAGGAACTTGTTGATGTTTCTTCAGAATTTTTGTTAGATATGGATATTGTTTTGAACACCGAACTCGACGACTAAGTTTCGGATTATCCAAATGGGCAAAACTTGCATTAACCATTTCCATTAATGATTCTCCAAAACTTAAAGGTGGTTTTGTTAGAATCTGAGTACATAACATTACTTCCTTCAAAATGAAATTTATAATGCACCATAATGATGATATTTAAAATTTTCAACTTTCATCAACATACTATTCACATGATAAGTAACAGAGATTTCTGAATATATTATAGATCGATCGACATCATAAGCGATATTGGTAAAAGCAACGCAGGATTTACTTTTGACTATTGCTGCTGCTTTCACCAAGTTTCCATGACTTATGTCACTTCTATCATTATCCAAATCTTGACTAAACTGTAATTTCATGGGGACTGTAATTCAAGAAATTTACAAATTTAAAACGTTCATTAAAGATTCAATTATCTTTTCAATTTGTGGTATCCACGACGCACTACCAAACATCGTTAAATCGAGAGAATTGAACATCATCAACGATTTCGCTAACTGTTCCAGAAGAGATAATGTTTTAGGTTAACAAACAAGTTTTAAGATATGAAACGAACTAATTGTTTCGCCGCTTCAATGAAACAATTGAACATTTCAGGATTATCATATTGTTCATTATTGGTGGATGTGTTCAACATGTAAATAATTTTACCTACGATGTTCAATATGTAATCCTTAAAAATCTTCTTATATTTCTCTAGGAGACGAGTAATAATATCCACAATCTTCCCATGAAGCTAATAGAAAGAATGAATAGATTAATTTCAAAATAGATTTCCAACATCGTGCAATAAGTTCCTTCCTTTCGTTTGTAAACGGGAATATCTTTCTTCTGTTAAATTATCGTTCAATGTACTGCAATAATAAGTAATCTGAAAATGAAAAATTTGTTGAAATTTCTACAAAATCAATCAAAATTGAACTTTCTTTATTTCTCGAGCAATTTCGAATAAATCAAAATCATTGTTCAATGACTTTGGAATTTCAGGTAAAGAATTCTAAGATTTGTGTAGAATAATTTAAATTGAATAATTAAAAAAATTATTTAACATTTATCGAATTTAAAAATTTCCGATTTGATTGTGCATAAGGTTCTCTTATCAATTCTACTAAAGGTATTTCCAACTATTAAACGAAAAGTTTTATTCATTATCAATCAACTCCCAACTTCATTAACGGCTTTAAATAACCAATTGGATTTTCTTATTAAATCTAATAATTCTGTGAAATAAGATGATGAACGAAAGTCATGCATATCAGCCAATAATATCTCAATCTATCAAGAAACGTTGTTATCATAAATTCTTGAGAATGAATGAAACTTTGTCGATTAAATGTTTCATTGGTCCTTCTTTTAATTTGTCGAATAAATTACCAGAAGCTTCTTCCTCCACCGATTTCCAATGTTGAATGAGATATGCATTAGAATTCATCGCTTTAGTACATATAGACAAAATTTCGGGATGATCTTCATGAAGCTTATAAAATATTAGTCGAAAAATTAATTAATTTGATTCTCATTAACTTTCGTCATTATCTGACACATTCTTATTGTTAGAGCATGGATTTTATTCGATGAATTTCCTTCAAATTTCAAATATTTTTTCAGAGTAGTTTTCAATAAGACACTCAAAACTGCACTTAAATTAACATAAGCATCTCTCGACGGTTTGTGGACACCGAATACTACTCGTTCGAAATAAGTACCCAAAACTTCATACATCTTATCCATTAAATTGTTCACTGTTCGTTCAGTGACAGTATCTTGATAATCTAAGAAATATTCCACCAAACGAAGGAAATCTCCATTATTAAATATTTCGATCGATATATTGGACGAGGCTGAATCGAATATCGTAATTAATGATGTGAACGCCGCTTTTATTTTATACACATTTAAATCTTGATGTAATAATCCGACGGTGTCACGATCCATTAATGTCGTTTCATGTTGGAACAAATTGACAATACCCATCGACTAAATTTAAAAGAAAAAATTTTGTTAATGAAAAATGATGAGATAAAGAATGATGAAACGTGAAATAATGATTGTAGATTATCGATTGCAACAATTCCCTTCAATTTCATATGATCGACATTTTCACATTTGAAAAATTTATCGTTAACAGCATCACCAATTAAGTTCTGTATTGTTTGAAGCTGAATTGATTGAAGAAGATTATAAAGTTGTGATTAAATTTGAATTTGGAAATCTAACATCAAATTTGGCAATATTACATTTCTCAAATATCTCTAGAACAAGTTTGGAATCCACTCTGCCTTTCACTTCAGCCATCAATGAAATTAATTTAATGAATTCTGCTAAAGTCTTATACTCTTCCATATCGATCTCATTACCATCTTGATCAACAAAAATATCCAAATTTGTTGAATACATCACATCCGCTGGATCTGTTGAACGGATAGATTTCTTTCCTCGTTTATCCTTCATTGACGATTCCATGGAGTCATATGAGGATGATGTTGATAAGTCATCTGTCAATAGAGAAAGTTTACCAATCGTCGATTTCTTCGTTTTAATTTCCTCCATAAAATCTTCATTTTTCTTCTTTAGAAGTTCATAAATTTTCTTATAGGAATGTGTGAGAGTGCCAATGGAGGAAGCATATCCATATGATGATCGTTCCGTATATGAATGCATTTGACTCGTATAAGCAGTACTCTTATCACTCCCATGTTTCTCATCATCGGAATATGCAGTGGACTTGTCTCCAAAGCATATATGTTTCAAATTTAAATTCATATGACCAAAAGTGATCATGTTGTATAATGCCGTTCTTTTTGAAATATATAATAATTCATCAAATAATTCATTAATTCCATTCTCTTCTTCAATTACGAAGGTTAGGAGAACAGTTTCAAAAAATTCAGATTTCGATGAATTCAATGCAGAAATTGGACGAGTTAACCAATTGCTTGGGAAGATTGGGCAGTATGTTAATAGATCCATTAAATGTCGAAAAGATAAATTAGTAAGAGTTTCTTTCGTACGATATAGAGTTTCATTCAAAAATCCATCATATGTCGGTGCATCGATATGAATAGTTAAAACTGTGATACGTCTAACAAAGAATTGTAGAAATTCGTCATAAATATCTAATTTGAGTTGTGCATGCATTTTCATTTTTTTCTCAGTTGATTTCTTCCGATCCTCATTCGACCAATATGGATAAATTATTTCTTCATTAATCTTTTCAATAAGTGCTGATAATGTATCGGTTCCACTTCCAAAAATTACTCGATGCAATTCCGTTAACAGGAATCCTAGTAGTTGTTGTTTTAGAAAGAATGTATAACTTTGATCATCAACCAAATAGTCAGTTAAAATATTTTGATCATTGGCATAAAAGAAAGTACGTGCGAATATCTCATTAATTCTTTGTTCTACCATCATTTTCAAATAACGACCTAAATTATCTGTTATTATCAATTCAAAATGTTGCAACGTCCAATCAGATATATCGTGCCAATCAACATGATCATAACATTTCGTTAGAATTTGTGTAATCTTTTGAATAAATCTATCGTCGAACAATTTCCAGATTTCTGGTAAAATACAACCCAATGCTCGATGTTTTGAACTCGATTTGATACTGATGTCATTACCTTTAACAATTATTTCCTTTCTTCCTTTGTCTGTTATAACAACACCATCGCCATTCATTTGAGAAGTTTCAATTCGTAACTTACTGCCCCGAAATCTCACTGACGATGCCTTTCCTGTCTAATGAATATAATAAGTTAAGAAGATTTTTTAATTAATTTTGAAAATATAACTAGTTGATAATTCAAATAGGATGGTGGCTCATAATCTTCATGATTCAATTTTTTCAATAATTGTTCAACTGAATCACATGCTTTCAATGCGATCGTATTTTTTGTTATAGCAAATGATTGACTACAATTAACAATTTATCAATAGAAATTATTTATTCATTTTTATTATTGAGAAGACAAGTTAACCATTTTTCTTCTTGACTAACACTCACATATTTTGTATGAGTTGTTTGCTTAACTTTTTGTTCTTTTGTCATTTTTCTGGCTTTCTTCTTCTCTTCTTCATACAATTGATTACAATAATCACAATCATGATCGAGATATGATTCAGGAAATGGAATACGAATTATCTGATTATAAAATGTGATGCGACGTCTAACATTCTTCGATTCTGATCAATTCACTTAAAAATTATCGTTTCCAAAATGAAATTCAAACTATTTCTCAATTTTTTACTTAAATAAAACGACTTGACGAACTGTAATTCCTTCTTCTTATTTAGGTTTGACTCAGTTTCTGAAGGTATTTCAATTGGTACAAATTTATAATTAGCTACATTAAATTCATTAAAACATTGAATCTTCTTTAGAATTAATTGTTTTTTAAAGTTTCGTGCGTCCTTCAAATTCAATTTACTTTCTAACTGACTCATTTCCATCAAATTATGAGACGAAGGATCAATACCACCAATAGATGAATCCAACGATATCATATCTTTTAAATAACTCTTCAAAAAGACTTCATGATGACTCATCACTGTTGACATTAATGTATTCATTAAAGATTGACTACTCCTGATTTTGGGACACTAATAATTAATATGAATATTAATCAATCAATATTAAAATTACCTAACAACAAAAATCATTTGTCGAACGACCACATCATCATTTGATGTTAATCGATCCATTATCTCTAATAAATGCACATACCAATATCGATAATGAGATATCGCTTTCATTTTTTCAATATCCAAAAATACAGGTTGTTCACATTTCTAAAACAAAACAATTAATAAAAAAAAAGAGAAATAATTGAACTGTATCAAATTCGATAGATCCTTTATAAATGAAAGTGAAACGACATATCGTAAACCATGAAAGTAATTCGAATAATTCTCGAGGATATGACTCATAAATCTTTAAAGAGAGTATTAATGGAAAAAGAATGAAGTTAACGATTTGTATAGGAATCGGTAACAATAACGATTTCATTCGGTTTTGGAAGACTAAATTTTTCAACAGAAAATTTATAGAGAAATTCAAATTGGTTTGTAGAGTTATAATTGAAAATTAACTAAATCGATAAGCATCGAAACGGTTACGAATGATGAGACACGAAAGAATTTCGTCAGATAAACCACATTCGTAATTCCTCACAATTTGTGATTTAAGTTGTTGAGTTTCTTCTAATAAATGTCTCAAGAAATGACTATAAGTATTCTTTAATGTTATTATTCGAGCGTCAGTAGCGGTTTGAAATCGAGTTGTTGAAGGATCATCATAAACTACTTTCTTCGTTTTTTTGAATTCATTTTTCACTTTAGTTTTCTCATCTGAAAATATTTTAATGAAAAATGAAAATTCAAGACAATAGGAAATTTAGTATAAATGAAAGAACGATTTAAAATATTTCTTATCATTTTGGCATGAGCAATATTTTCATCTGTTCGATAAATTAAATATTTCTCTTTCAACTTGGTTGGTTTATTACGACGTAGATGACTATTGATTTGATTCTTAAATAATCCCTGTGTTTCCAAATATGCTTTTAAAGGTTTCGACATGAGATTATTAATCGAATACAGATAAGGATCGAAATATTTCTCAGGCTTTTTTCTCATAACTTGACCTATAGGAATTTGTTGATGAAATTTTGAAAAGACAATACAACTGAACCATCTGTTGGTAACAATCGGTTTTTGTAACGGTCATGTAGGAAATCTTTAGTTTGTTTGGCAGTAAATTTTTCAAGATTTTCATAAATAATCATTCCAGCATTAGGAAACGGATTTGATTCTTTTTTATAGTGATTACACATCGCTTTCAAGACATATGGTTGCAATATCGAATTCTATCGCATAATAAAGATTTTGAGCATGACAATAATAAAAGAATTAACCTTATATAAATTACTAATGTGTTCGGGTGTTGATTGTAGATATTCATCGAAAACAGCTTCTTCAAATTCACTTTTCCAAACAAAATTTTCATGAAGATTAATAGAAAAATTATTAAAACAAACGTTTCTTTCCATTGATGAGTTAGCAAATCCTTTTCTTCTTCAGCAAAATAATATTTCCATTCTCCTAAATCTCGTTTCACACATTTAACCTGATCGTTAAATAGAATCCCTAACATTTTGTTTCAATAAATACTCTAAACTAACGGTTGCATCAGTATCACGTAATAACAAGCCCGTTGGTTGAACTTCTTCTATTTTTTTCACGTTTGATAGTTTTGATGGTAACGTTCTTTGACTTCCTCGTTTTATCCCTACCGATTCCTTAGCGCCAACTATATCCAACAATTTTTTTTCTCGAACTTTTTTAAAAGATTCCATATTATCTTTTAAATAAGACCAGACATTCCCATCCTCATTCGATACCATGTTCACTTTAATCTATTTTATGTTTATTATATTTATTGGGATAAAAAGAATAGATTTTTGAAGCAAGGGAAAAATAACCTTGTCCTCATCTTCATCAAGATGCTTTTCTTGTCTTCGTTTGTATGGTCTATAAGGCCGCTCTACTGTATAATCTTCAGGCCATTTAAGCCATTTACGAACATTCAGTCCCCGTCTAACATTTGGATTTTCAACATTCCAATATGTCCTAGCCGGTTTACCCGTAATTGGGAACCGGTACAAGTTTTTGAAGACGTTATCTTGTGCCTTTTTCAAAATAGGTGGCTGTTTTATAAAACATTCGAAACGTCCAGGAGTATTTCCATTGAACCGTTTATTTGAAGACATATTTGCTAAACATTAATTAGATAACGGTTCTAGATCCGTTCCTACCGGTTCGCCTTCAATCAATTAGTTTTTTAATAAATTCTACTTCATATTGAGTGATTGATCAATTTAAATTAATAGCTTAAATGTTCATTTCTCTATTGTGAACAATTTACCGTATAATTTTGTGTAACGTTACAAACTATAAAGTATAAACAGTCTTGTTAACAGTAAACTATTAAGCTTACCATACTGAAAAATGCCAAGTAACTATGTACCCAGGTATTTCTCTAACACTTCAATAACAGGACCCCTCAATCGTAGTTTTGCATGTTACATATATATATTTTATCATAAATATGTATGAAAATATTAATTATAGTAAATGAACAAGCCAATCAACCATTAGTGGTAAACGAGGAAGACCGCTGTTTAGAAACGAAAGGATGTGATCCCGTTGTCGCCACATTTACTGTCATTGTCATCTTAATGATATTATGTGTTCTATTTATCGTGTTCCTTCACAAACATATTCATATACCAATTTCCATGAAAAAACATAAATCAAAGGACGATTTCGATATTAAGTCGTGGGATCCATATAATGGTATGCCGCAAGCTGAAGATGTGAGGACAAATGTTTATAGTCGTGTTACTAATCGACGTACAGCTCTTCAACCTTTTAATACAGATGACGTTTGTCTCACTTCAATCTGTGTAAGTACGAGTGCGAAGATGTTGGAAATTATGAATGTGGATGCGGATCCTTGTCATAATTTCTATGAATTCGCTTGTGGCAATTGGGTTAACACACGTTTCGTCCCAACCTGGGAATCTGTTTATAACCGTTTCAAAGAAACATATCATCAGAATACAGAAGTATTATTAAAAGTATTATATTTCTATATGAAATTTTTATAAATCTAAAATTTAATGATAATCTACAGATTCTAGAAACTAAAGATGTGAGTTTCAATCGGAGAAAATCAACAGCGATCGCCAAATCATTATCATTTTATCGAACCTGTATGAATTATTCAGCCATCGAAGAAATTGGTTCTCAACCATTGAAGGACGTTCCAAATTTTCTATGAATATCTCGTAAATAATTTGTTGATCAATTAATTAAGTTAATTAATGAATTAGGAGGATGGCCAATGATATATGACGGGAAGGATGGATTTATACAATGGAATGAAGAGGAGTTCGATTTAACGTCCGCAATTATTAAAACACATTCTTACAAGATTAATACATTCTTTCATATGGCATTGTCAATCGATGATAAAAATAGTTCCGTTTATCGTATAGCAGTTCAAATTATTTAAATTTAAATTTAATAATTATAACAATTTCACAGTTCGAACAAGGTGGATTATCATTCGATTCACATTCATTTCGAGGATATTATGTCAATAACAAAAAATATGACAGCGGTATCGAATACGAGTATTCAACATTTAATATGCATAAAAGACGAACTCAAACCAGTCACGACAAATTGAAGACATCGATACTCGATTATGGCAAGAAAATCATTAAACTTCTTCATCCGACCCCAATTGATGAAGAAGTTATTGTAGACGGTCTTACCAAAGTTTTTATGTTGGAAACACGAATTGCTAAGGTTTTTCCTAATTGCATAAGTATTAATATCGATATTATTTCAGATATTTGAAATGAAATTGCAAGACCTTAATTCAGAAAATCCATATAATCTGATGGATTTAGTAAAATTTCAAGATATTCTTCATACCTCAAATAATCGAGTACAACTTTCATATACTTTCTTCCTAAGTTTTCTCTCTTCATTTAAATATAGATTAGAATTGAACAATATTTGCGAGAAATGTTCGATGCACCATATTCATTTCCACCAACCGAACAAGTCATTGTTTACACTCCAAAATATTTTCGGGAATTATCCAATTTACTCAGCGCAACACCTAAAGAGTTAATCTAAATATTTCAATCTGATATACATATATATATTATAATTTAAAAATAAGAACAATTCAAAATTATATGCTCTTCTTTACTGTGCAAGAATTGGCTGCTCATTTATCTCTCAAATATCAATTGGTGAGAAAAGAGTTGACATATCAAATAAAAGGAACAATGGAAGATAAACCGAGATGGCAAATTTGTGCGAGACGAACCGACAGTGTGTTAGGATATGTTACTGGACTAATGTTCGTCACTCAAACATTTACCAATACCACACAGAAAGAAGTTAGAATTATAAGGAAATTTAATTTTCTTATTATTAATAATAGGCAAAATTTATGGTTGAAATGATAAGAGATTCATTTATTAATAATCTACCCAATTTGGATTGGATGGACAAACGTTTCACATTTCTAAAGAATCTGATTATTTTTAATGAATAATTTTTCAGGTACCAGACGAAAAGCAGAAGATAAAGCGAAAAGTATTTATGAGAAAATCGGATTTCCAAGATGGTTAAATTATGACGATGCAGTAGATCGATTAGATAAATATTATTCGAAAGTTTTTCTTCATAAATTTAATTAAATGATTTTTACGCATCATTGCTCAGTTAGTTTCGGCGGATAATTATTTTTTAAATTACCTCAACTCTCGTGTATTCCAAATCAGAGAGAATTTAGAGAAATATGGTGATGTCCCTGATCAAGAAGAGTTATTTTCATTTCGTCATTTAATTATGAGAATACGTGACTGTTTTTACAGTTGGACTATGACACCAGTAGAAGTAAATGCATATTATGCCGCATCACGTAATACAATTGTCTTTCCAGCTGGTATTTTGCAATGGCCATTTTATCATGCACAAAGCGATATTCCTGCTGCTTTAAATTTCGGAAGTGCAGGAATGATTGTTGGACATGAACTTACTCACGGTTTTGACAACAGCGGTTAGTAAAATTAGAGAATAAATAAAAGAGAAGATGTACACCTGTAAAATAAACATCTGATAAATGAATCATAAAAAAATAAGTAGTTGCTCTTCCTTTTATGGAAGAGATATTTATATCAATAGACTTGAGAACATTGTAATAAGGAAAGAAAAATGAAATATTACGTATTAAGAATGACTTTCCTTATATTGCACTTATATTATAAATACGTACCAGTAAGTGCATAATATGAGGAAATAAATTTATAAGAGAATTCTTAAGAATAATATTAGAAATTTATGATTGCAATGTGCATTCTCCCATTAATTTTTCGGATATTCAAAGGACGTTTGTATGATGCACTGGGTAATTTGAATGATTGGTGGGGGAAGATGCCGAAGGAAAATTTCGCCAAGCGAGCTAAATGTTTTGTTAACCAATACTCGAAATTCCCAATTGCGAATAAGACAGTTATGTATTATTTTTATCATAATCAACTAAATTCATTTAATTACTTGTTGGGTAATAATAATTGCTATTTATTATTGAAATTCCCGTCGGGATAAATCTGAAGAAGATTTAAAAAATTTTTATAATTGTCGACCAAAGAGCGTTTCTTCAAAACGGGTTCATGGTTGAGATGAAGTCGTATCATATGAAAAATGAAATCGTTGAAATGATCGAGTAGATTATTAAACGACAAACGGTGTATCAAGATTGAGTGAATATGATACGACTTGAAATTTTTATCGATAAGGGAAATAATCGATGAGAAAAGAGGATGAGTATTGGGGAAAAACCAAATCTGGCGAATTGCAGAAAGCGATTACATCCGTGAAAAAAATAAACTAATCTCTTCCAAAAGAGATTGTAAACGCGATCCATCGACAGAAATGAATGCAGTATATACATGTATAATAAGTATATCCTAAAAGAAGCAAACGTAATTTTAAAGGAATAAATGACTATAAATGAAGGTTTGATCTAGCACGATAGAAGAAAAATAACTAATATCTATGGTTGAACCAGAAACGATAGTGGGAGATTTAAGAAGAATCGAAGAGAAATATCCTTTACCAGTTGATGATAGGCAGTTTTTTAACGGATTTATGAATACGCATCTTTGTGGGAGAAACAACAATAATACTTTTTAATTAATTAACAGTCAATTGTAACTATAATAATTATATAATAATTATAACTTAAGGACCATTGTCATAATAATGAATTCAATGAAAGCATTTCAACAATAACAAAATTAAAATTTATATTAAAATGTTTTTACTCTTCCTTATTACAGTTAAACGGAATATTTACATTGGATGAGAATATAGCCGATAACGGAGGTATAAAGATTGCACATAATGCCTATGCTCGATACAAAGCGATGAATAGTGTTTTAGATGAAGATGAAGAACTGATGATATCAGATATTCCGCGAAGGCGTGACAGAATATTACCAGGTCTTCGATTTACGGATGAGCAATTATTTTTCCTTTCCTTTGCACAAACATGGTGTGCTCGTTATACTACGAAAGCAGCTGAGATGTCAGTAACAATCGATACTCACAGTTTTGCCAAATATCGTGTAATTGGTGTTCTGTCCAATATGGTTCCATTTGCAAAAGCATTTAATTGTAGTCTAGGAACAGTTATGAATCCGGAAAGTAAATGCGAAATATGGTGATTTATTTTTTATTTAATTTTAAGATAGAAGAAGATTAACATATTAAATCAAGTAATACAACTTCAATCTTATTATCGCTTATCTATACTTCCTTATTTATGTTTGACAATTCCATCAATCTTCAGTTAAAAGGAAATATATGAACCATTTAGAGAAACCGTAGTAAATTTTCTCACAATGTTAAATTATTTGTATATAAAAAGAGTTATACGTCTGACTCATTATATGAATATAACATGAATGAATGAATGAACGAGAATGAGTAATGAATTCTGACGTGAGTAATACTTTCAAGTTATTTACCTTAAAATATTTCGCTTTTCTAATTTTCGTTCGATTTGAAGAGAAATTTAATATGTTTTGTGACAATTTTCTGAAAATTTACTATTTGATAACAGTAATGTATAATTCTAAAATATCTGAAATTGTTCAATAATGATATAAGACGATTTGAGAACGATGGTATAACCTTGAATAAATTGTCTCAAACTGTCAGAAACGTAATAGGACGTAGTTCTATTTACATTAAGTATTTCCTCCATTACATCTACACTTGCGATCATTTTATTTATTTATTTATTTGTCTCATTATTTTACCAACCATACATAGATCTCCGTCTGAAAATTACAATCTTTTGTTGACATATCATGTCTAACATGAGTCCAATGATCACTAACCGACCTATTCGTAATCCTGGTCCTCCCGTCCCTCCAAAGCCGTTGAAAATTCCAAATCGGATTAAACTCAAGAATACATATAACTGTGCCAAATGTCATGTAGAGAGTGAAGCAAATAATGATGTTATTAATCCGAGTATGTTGAAAGTGGATAATCAATATTATCACACAACTTGTCTAATATGTTCAATTTGTCAAAAGGTTATTGGGACATCCGAGTTAACAATCCAGACATTAGAAATTAATGGTGATATAAAACAAAGATTCAGTTGTCAAAAATGTAAATCAAATTTGTTGGAAAAATGCAAAAGATGTAACTTTTCCATCAGTGGAAATTATGTAAAAATTAATGAAAAGTACTTTTATCATGTCACATGTTTTACTTGTTGCTTTTGTAAGAAGTCGTTAGATTCGAAAGATCAACAATATATTTGTGGCGAAATCGATGATCTCTGTTGCGGACGTTGCTTCAAATTGAAAGTTTTAAAGAAATGTTCAATCTGTTCTGAACTCATCGATGAGAACCAAAATAATCGAATTGTTGTCGGAAATGAAAATTATCATCCAAATTGTTTTAGATGTCGAGTTCGTATTTTCTTTGTTTTCTTTCTACTATGCGTTTCAAATGAATAAACATGAAAACTTTCGTTAGGGACTTCTCGAAATAAAAATGTATTTAAAGGATCTGAAAAATATGTTTATGCATAATTTCCTGAAAGTATATGTCTAATTCTAATTTTCTTTAACTGACAGGAGTGTAATCGGCAACTAATAGAAAATACCAAAACAAGAATTCCCAACTATTCGGAAGATGAATTAGCTGCATGCAGTTTCAAACATCATCAACAAATATATTGCCAAAACTGTTGCAAAAGAAGAACAACTCCCCAGCTATCAACTAAACAAACCGAATTATAGATATTTTATACCAATTATTCTTCCCAAAAAATTCAATTTGTGACTTATTCATTTGTAAATTATTCTCATAAATATATTATTTAACCAACAACATTTGAATCCATTTGAATTAACATCGTCATTGTATAATCTTCTATTGCTCCAGTTTTACCTGCATAATTCTTGAATATTACGTCTTATCCCATGACTCACCCACATGAATACGATTAATCATATCGTGATAAGGAACCTCATTATCATAGAGCTGAATAGAATTCATCATCAAAAAAAGAAAAAGAATGTTCATGGAAGAACTTCCATTCAATCATAAGTGTTATAAATTTTAGTTTTTAATCGAATATCACTTCGCTCGCTAGTCAGTCTGTCGCTATTCATCTCATATCTTTTCTACAATTTCCATCGCAATTCCGTTATTCTAATTGGTTTTTTTTCTCATTTCCATCCTGCACATTATCAAGAGGAAAAATAACGTACTAAATTAAATTCTATTATTCATAGCCTGTGAACTGGGACTCATTTTTAATTTGACGACGGAAATTAGAAATTCATTATATTTTCATACCTCTCTTTTTCTATTCACTTATTTTACAGAATCTCCCCAATAAACTTTGACTAAAAAGAAACTTCTTTCTCAAATTTCTCAAAGATGAAATTATTTCGCTTCTTATTCATCATATCGATGGCAATACTGGTAGTTCGAACACATTCAAAACTAATGGATGCGTCCAACGGTTATACGAATAACATTTCTATCATTAATTAATCATTAATTTGAACTAATAAAATTTACTTTATTATTCCTGAATTCTCAAATAATTTCCTTCTGTTTTTCCAGATGCACTTCAAGCTCGTATGATGGAATATAAACAGAAAATGAACTCCATGTTAAAATCGAATATCAATCCATCTTATCCCAGATTTTATGGCGATAGAAGAAGTAAACGATTCGAAGGTACAAATATAGAGACATTATTCGAATTTACAGCAGATTAAACAGATTTTCTACCAACAGTATTTTGCTCCTTCAAATTTCTTCATTAAATTCAAATGACTATTTTTTACTTCATTTTTTCTCCATCAAATTTTCCTTTAGCTTCTGGCTCTTATCGTATTGCACTTCATTTACTGCAATAAAATTAAAAAATGATTTTACACTAATTTAAAACTTAAAATTATTTTTCAAAAATTTAATTTGTTCTAGGATTCTTGTTAGTGTAATCCATCAATATAAGCGCAAAATTCTTGAAATTTTATCGCAAAATTTTAAAATAGTCAGTTAAACTTTTCTCACTAACATTACAACAGTTTGAACTTCATTTGTAACAATAATTTATTGAGAAAATTAGAAATTGAGTATTCAATGAGAAATAATGCATCTGAAAAAATCGATAATAGATTATCTTCATTTAGACAAAACTTATTCACTAATGACATGTCGATCAGTGAATATATTACTGGTCTTCTTTAAATCAATTGATATTCATATGCGTGGGGGATTAAATGGTTTTAATATTTAACATAAGAATATTTTTATAAGAGTCATTATATATTTTAAAAAATAGACATTCAATTTTACGCGGTTTTACACCATATGACAGATTTAACTAGATTTCAAATAGAGAAAGTATTTGACATGTTGGACGTTGATGGGAGTGGTACTATTGAATTTGATGAATTTTATCTTCTAATGAGCATTCTAATTGCTACTAGAGTTATTTCTAATTATCAAATGTTGATAAAAATAATGTTTTAGGATGAGCAAGAAAAACAATTTATTTTCCGTCACAGTCGAACTGTATTCGATTTATTAGATGAAGATGCGAGTGAAAGTGTGAGTGCTGAAGAATTCAACAGTGTTGGATTTATGTTCAATTTCCAAGATAAAGCGATAGGCGGAATTTTCGCCGAATTTGATGTTTCCGGAGATCAGGTCAATTTATTGTTAAACAATTATTTCAAATAATTTCAATTATAATAGGAACTAGATTATGGAGAATTTAAAATGTTTTCCATGGCATGCATCGACCGACAGAGAGAATTAGATCTTGCAGACCGTAGAAAACAAATGGAACAAGATCAAGCTAAAGTTCTCAGAGATAGAAAAGAAAAAGTTGATTATATTATTCAGCAACGGTTTTATTTTAAATTAAATAATTTTCTAATTTTCTTGTAAAATGAACAGAGGATTTGAATTTTTGGAGATGTTAAAATGCGCTGACAAAATGGCAGATAAAAAAGAGAATGTGGTACGCTCACATCATTCAATAAGTAGTCTCATTCATAGGAAGTCAAAAAGTGAATAGATAAATTTGTTAATTAAACAACAAGCAAAACCACAAATTATATATTTCATTGTTCACAATAAATTTTGAACGATTTTTTCTATCAATTCTTAACGAATTTTTTAATGTTGAACATCGTTTCCATTATTAAGTATTAGATAAGTACTGTTACAAACGGTAAATCCTTCTGATAACTTACAAGGAGTCACCAAAACCAGAATATAAACAGAACACAGCTATTTTATAGATGTGCTGGGTTTATGTTATGTGTTCATAACAAAGAACTGTATTATTTTATTTTTTTCCTGCTCATCGTTCTGTTCTTCCAACAAAAGAATGACAACTGACTGGCTCATGTATGCTGGCTCCATGGATTTTAGGAAAAGTAATAGATGATATTCTTATTGATTCCAATCGACTATTCGTCACCCTATAATTTTTAAGTGAAAATCGGTGGTTTCGTCACCCCTTTTAGAGTATTTCGGTGATTTCGTCACCCAAGAAAAAAATTTAACGTTAAATTTTGCGTATTTTTTGCTAAACGGTGAATTTGTCACCCATTTAGTCATATTTCGGTGAATTCGTCACCCATTTAGTCGTATTTCGGTCGTCACCCATAATTATAATCGTTCAAGTTTTTATCGCAGTCAATATAAGTAATGGAAAAAATAATAAAGAAAATAAACATTTTAATTAAACGATTTATTGGAAACCTGATGAAATGATAATTCTGATCTGATGAGGAAATAATTCTACCTATTAGTGATGGTATAGAATTTGCTTTAAATT
>JALJEE010001273.1:0-105448 GCA_023231475.1 Seison nebaliae | reverse complement strand
AATAATTTACAAAAAGGTGACGAAAGCACCGAAATGCTATTGAAGAAGGGTGATGAACTGTCGATTTCTGGAAAATGCAGTTATGATTTGTATATAAGGGTGGCGAAAACGCCAAAAATACATACAAATACGTATATAAGGGTGGCGAAAACACCGAAAATACATATAAATTTGTATAAAAGGGTGGCGAAAACGCCGAAAATATACAAGCAGGGTAGCGAACTGTCCATTTTAAGAAAATGAAGCTCAGATTTATACAAAAGGGTGGCGAAGACACCAAAAATACATAAGTAGGGTGGCGAACTGTCCGAATGAGACTGGAAAAAAAAGGTGGGGAAAACAACGGGATTCGAATTCACATGAATTTGAACTTTCCTAGAGGATTTCACCTTATTTCAGTTTTTCGAAGAGTTTTTCCATTTGACCCTTTTGTTAATAACGAATGAGAAAAAATACTAGCCGACTGTCCCATAAGAAATATACGCAAAATATCCAACATATAGATTGTCCATAATATATTTTCCGTAAATAATTATTCCTCCATTCGGTCCATTTGGTAATAACGAAGGTGGAAGTCGCTTATACTCGCTATGGAGATATTTTATTGAACAACAGGTTGTGTCCATCAAGATGATGGAATGGAGAAAAATTATTGATCATATGATATAATATAATGAAAGAAACTAAATATTTCCTTAATCAACATATCAAATGAATAAATTATACGTATTTATGATAGTTTAAATGGGTGAAATTCGACTATGATAAAGCAATTCATTAGTAAACAATTATGCAATAAAATTCATAAAAAGCATTAATTTGTTGTCTGGCAGTTATTGTAAATTTCTTGTATAAAGTATAACGAAATGTTCATGGAACATCCTCCTGAGAATGACAGAAGATATTTCTGAAATTAACAGGCTAAATGTTATTAGTACGTACATAGAATGGAGAAATTTAAAAAATTATTTGCCTATCCTTATTCTCTTTCCGACCAGTAGAAGCGTTAATCTGATGGAAATTATATCTGTAATTAGTTACATTTTTAATTATAAATATCATTGCTTAATGATAATCTATGGTTGTACAATTCATTCCTTTGTAACTAATGTAAAATCTATTTTAGTTTTAAAATATGTTTTTAAAATTTTGTTTATAGTATTCTCGTGTAAAACGTTTAAACTGTTGATCTAATTGATTAAATCATTTGAGATTTGATTCAAATGTTTGAACTTTGTTAAATTTGTTTAATAATGTCAATAATACAGGACAATATTTTAATGCATATTCTAATTGGCAAACGTTCAATTTTAACATTATGATCATCGGTTGTGCTTTTTTTACATCCTTCCGAATTAAGGAGAGCATAAGAGAAGGTAACGAAACAATGATATTTCGTTTAAAATTAGTCTAAACGGTTTAGCGTTACTATTATTCGATTTTTATGTTACAGTTCTGATAAATAATACTTTTTTCTTGTGAGAAATGAATTATGTTAAGAGTGTATGACATGGATGTCAATTTGGGAATAAGAAAGAGAAAAAAACAGTTTACCGTCTTATCTGCATTATGAAGATCTACTGATGCAAACCTTATAGAATGACATTATTTTTCTTTTTGTTGCTCCCAAGTTGGCGTTCATCGTCTATGGTATTTGGCAGATGAACCTTTGCACCTAATACCTTCAAAAGACTGATGGTTTGTTGACCGACCATTTGCTAGCTTGCTTATGCATAATACTATTATCCTTAGTAAGTGTCTTAAGTAAGAATGTTAGTCAGGTTGTCAGATGTCGATGAGTCAGGTTAGTTGATAAGAAATATTAATATATGACTGACATGTGATTAAACTTATAAAGTTAATGAGAGAATTAAATTCTTTTAATTCTATTTAAGTATAGCAATTTACATTCTTAACAATAATTATATAACTAAAATAATATTCTCTCATTAACTTTATAAGTTAACTCATATGTCATTCATCTGTTACTAATACTCATCAACTAGCATGAGCTAAGACACTTTTAAGGATGTTATACAATAAAACTTAAAGTAATCGAACATTAATTTAAACAGTAACATATATTTAAAGTATAAACAGTAATATATAATAACATTATATTGAGCATTTTTGGAAAGTGTTATGTTTGCATTTCAGAATCAACCGTAAATTATTATAAATCGCGTTTATTTTTTTATTGAAATTACCACCATCGAAAAAACAAATGTGCCAAGTTTGATATGGAAGTAATACTTTTCGCGTAGTTTATCGTGTAAAATATGCACATGTTTGAGTGCACTTAAAAGCATACGGAGTTTTCAAAAGAATCGGATGATGCTCGGTCATCATAAACCTTTCAATAGAAGAATTGTGTTCACGATTTGTGAATTGAGTCCTTTGCCATTACTTCTGGTGCGGTTCGAAATTCGACATTTCCAGTTCCAACGTATACACAGTGTGAGGACTTCTCGTCGCCTCTCCATTTTTTCTACCATTATTACTCGATAAATTATCTCCCTTCACTTGATGAGGCGTTATCGGTAACATTTAATTTAGATATCTCTTCAATATATCTCTAAACTAAAATTCAAGATTTTTATAATAAATTTTAAGAATATGCTGCCGAAATGACCGTTTTCCGGGTTACGAAATCACCGTTTTTAATAAAACAAAATGGCAAAAAAAAATGACGAAATGACAGTGATTTCAATTGAACGAACGTATGTACTATTCATATAGTCTATTGATAGTGAAGAAAGTATAGTCAATGATGATATATAAGGAAATGCTTGCGGAGAAACTATAGGTAGGAATGGCTTTGGTGGCACCCCAAAATTTCTATATTTTTATGGATTTTAAGGGAATATATGGCAGGTGTGTTTATCGGAACACTTGTCACAAGAGTATTGATAAAAGCATTTCTGATCAACTTAAGTAAATAATCAGGATTGATAAGTAAACATATTGAAGAATCATTTTTTGCTATTAATCTGAATTAACGTCAATTTAGGGACATTATTACGAAATTCTTTGTAATTATCCACAAAAGAGTTTTATTTGTGTTCAATCGGTAGTCACTATTCGTGTAGTGAATAATTATTATGATTCTCAAAATATTCTCGTATCCTTAGAAACCATCAGGTCAATAGATGTTTCATAAATATTTAGTATCTGTTTCCCATGAGAAATTATAATTATCCTATTCTTCAAAATTATTTATTTCAATTATATCTCTTTAATGGAATACATGTCCATATAATATTAATGAGATATCGAAGATAATTATGTTTGGTAAACAATTGAGAAGAAATTTGCACAATAGATGTTATTGAGCAAAATATAACATGGCTGAGAACTAAATTTTTACGACTACATTAGTTTAGGTCTTTGAAGAATGCTCTTAATGCTTTTACAATAATAAATATTTGTCCGAATAACTCTCGTAACTAATAGGTTTCGAGTTTTTACGAGAAATTTTCAACTTTCAATGAGATGCAACATTGATTATCTCTCACTTACGTTAGTCAATTTTTAATCCAGAAACTAGATTTATTTTCAATTTCCTCTTCAGATTAATTGCCATGTTGAAAATATTCATAACTTGTACTCCTGACGGTCCACTAAATGTGGCGTTGAAGGACGCTAAGTATGTCAGTTCATTTGTTTTTGTTCAAAAAAATGGAAAAATTAATATGCTGGAAAGGAAAGTGATCAAATCTCAACAAATGTATCAGATCAAATATAAGATTTGTTATCCAAAAGTTTATAGTAAAAGATTCAATGTATATAATTTGTAAGAGTCTAATTCTTGCATCTTTAGTTAAGAAATTAACACAAGGAAATTTATGACCCAATTAATTGGAATAGTTATTTTTTCCCCAATATAAAATTCACCTGTCTATGATCTTGTCCTTATAGAATCGAATACATGTCCTGTCAATAAACGGATGTTATTATAATGTCGATAAAATCTATCTATTCAATACAATTACATTCCAACATAATAATAAGACAGTTATTGACAAATGTTCTTTCGATAATGTTTTTCGATAATAGTTTCTATAGAAATTCTTTTCGACAATTTCTATAGTATTTAAAATAGTATTTTATACGTCTTATGTTATCATATGGTATGAAGGATCTAAAAATATTATAAGTTTAACGATGATTCGCAATCTTCAAAATTAACTTAAATTTCTATGCACGTTCCCAACGTCACAACGATTGAGACAGACGTCTCACGAAAGGTAGGGATCTCCTATCACTGACCGTAAGGAAGGAGGTCGCTCAAACAATATTCAATTTCTCAGATTGGGATTTCAAAAAAAAAACAAATGAAATAAAATAAAATTTATACACTAGACTAATACTAATTGTCTTTATCATTCATTCTTTCGGGCATTAGAAAGGTACTTTTCTAATTCATTCTACCTACCAGTGAACGTTTACTTACTATTTAATAAATGTATTATTTATGGATTATTATTATCTAAATTATTATAACGGTATAACCCTATCATACAAAATCAGGCTAAATAACGTCTAATTTTGAGGGTTTAAAAAATCACTTTATTTAGCGTTTAAATTAAGTGTCTTTAGACCGAAAAGGTGAAAAAACGGTCTAATTAACCTCTAATTTAATACTCAGATGAGTACTTAAAATCAGACTTGTTTTTGCATGATAGGGAAGTTAAATTTTAACCATTCTTATTATAAGGATGATAAATAACTCAGTATCTGATATGGTCTCATTTTATTCACTATCTTGCAAAAAATCGTACGACAGTTAACTCTATGTTACCTTCCGATTCACTTAGATGGATATTTCAACACGAAAAGATAAGAAGTTTCCTCATTCATGAATTATAGAAAAAAATGATACATAAATATTATCTTTGTATTTCGCTCTTCTATATTTCATGTTTTCTAGTTCTTATAAACCGTATAGTTCCCGTTTTGCATATGTGGAACAGAGAGAAAAAATGTTTAAAAATTAAAAAATAAACAGTATAATTCATCAAAGAATTTAAAAAAGTTAACTAAAATATGTTATTATATGAGGAAGAAGAGTAGTTTTAGGTACAAAATCTAAGGAACATGAAGTCAAGCAGTCAGTTAAGTTAAGTTCTACTTGTAAGTCAGACGGTTCTATTCCATTTGGTTTTTTCTTCAAAAAAGGAGTAGAAGTGTCCGTAATTGTCCAAAAAGGAGTAGAAATGTCCGTTCTGAAAAAAACACAAGGAGTAGAACTGTCCGAATGAAAAGCGTAGAATTGTCTTTTTTTGAAAAAAAAACCAAAAGGAGTAGAACTATCCAGCAACCCTACTTTTAACTAATTCTCTTTACACTATTGGTTAGTGACCGAATGTTTGTCACGTATCAGGTTTCTCCATTTAGCTTAAAAAATTTGTAATTGATAGTCTTGGTAATGTAAAAAGGATCTTACCATAATTAATATTTGATCTAAGGTATCTTGATTTCAGTGGAAACGACTTGAATTTTAATGAAAACTTTTTATTGATTAGTGTTAATTTATTTGGACGAATTTTTCACGATATGATGTAATAATTTAATGATAATTAATGATCGGAATGTTCTCTTGTTGAACGGATCGAATATGTTGTCGAGAAACAGACAAATCTTTTTATAGCATGTCGAAATGTTTATACATTTTTCCTCTTTAATAAAATAAGCATTCCATTCAATTTCACAAATTAGTTTAACGTTTGCTCAAAACAAATTAATATTCATATTCAAATCTAATTTGGGCGATAACATTTTTCTTTACGACTTATCCATATTATATTATGCAAGTATCCACTTATCAAATATTATTGTTTGTTGATGTGTACAAACTGATTAACAGTTTATAGATCTATAGTACTAACTTTAGTAGTATTTTCGCAATAATTAAAACTTTTTGGTCTAAAATTAGCGAAAAACTTAAAATATGTTTCTTATACTTTTATCTATAAAATAGAGAATATCGACTCTATTGACATGAGATCTTAAACATAAGTTAGGAAATAATAGACGATCAATTTGAGATCCATTTTATAAAAATCGAGTCTGAATTAAGGACCCTGTTGAGGGCTTAAATATGTGCATAGAAAATGCAAAAAAAATATAGTTTTCTGTTACCAATTTTAATAAAAATTTGTATTTCTCGGTTATTGGTAATGCTGAAGAAGATAGGATAATTAAAATTTTTTAATCAAGCAAAATTTCTTAGATAATTTTAAAAAACCCTTTTAAAAAGATGCTCAATAATTCCGTAATTATTGGACATTTTAAGAATTTTTTTTTTATTCTCTACCAGTTTTTTATGCTGAAACCGAATATTTTACTTACAAGGGAACCTCAACTACCTCGGACTCGAAATCGGACCTGAAACTTCGTATAGTGATAGAACATTATTTATCACCGACGAAAATGATTTTTGCTAAGGTGCATAGTCAAAGTATAATGCGCAGATTAATTTTAAAAAAAAAATACAGTACAAAAGCCATACATTTTGATGTTATATACTTAAAATATTTTTTTATTAATTAATGAGCGCAAAATATTTTGACTATGGACCTTTGCAAAAATCATTTTCGTCGGTGATAAATAATGTTCTATCACTATGCGAAGTTTCAGGTCCGATTTCGAGTCCGAGGTAATTCAGGTTCCCTTGTTAGATCGAAATTTTCTTTAAGTTTAACTACTTAAAATGTGATTTTCGAATCTCAAAAATAGAGAGAAATGAAGTATGTTAATTAATCGGTTATTCAAGAACGAATTTTACGTTTTTTCCCTCGAAGTTAGGACTATTAGAAAGAGCTTAAATATGGCTATCTAACGATATGCCCCTTTACACATATAACGCTATTTGAAGAAAGTTATGAGCATTTAAAAAAAATGGAATTTTGTCCGATTACTTTAAAATAGAGCTGTATATTATAAAAGATTTATTAAAATATTCCTATATAGTAGAAATTATACAACAAATTCAACTAAAAATGTTAAATTGCGATCAGGAAATTCATGCAACGTTGCAAGTACATTACGTACATGTATAATACTTGCTTGTACATAGTAAAATTCATTTTCATTTGATAAACTCAGAACAGAGTTCTCTCTGAACTCAGAATTGACTCCGAAAATGATCTCCTAATTTTTTAGTCTTCAAAAATTTTACTTTCTGAATTATCTCTCCGAACTGTCTCTCACGCTTTTTTGCAGTAATTTATCAAATTACGTTATGAAGCATTTGAATAATTAGAAAAATTGTTCTTAATATGAAGAAAGATGGAACTATAGTAAGAAGTTTGACTTGCTAAAATTCCCATAAGGAAAATTTCATACACTTCTTACTCATTCTTTAATTTGGTGTTTGATTTAGAAGTTCAATTTTTCTGCATTGATATTTGCCTAAATCATACATCGAAAAAGGTAATTTAAGAGTTAAATAAAGTTTAATGTTAATTGAAAATTAATTTTATTAAGATCAATTTTTTTGTTATACGGGCTATATGGTTTTCTACGTCTTACGGAATTAAAGAAAAGATGTTCATTCTTTTCATCATAATTAATATAGTTTCCACAATATCTATAATATTCCCACACGCTAAAAAATATGTTGAAGAATTATTAATTGGTATAAAAAAAATGTATACAATAGGAAGAAAATGATGGAATGAGAATATGCTCATTTATAATAAAAACTCATGAATAGATATAGCAGTGGAATTCGCTGACGTGAATTCGATTAAGCTGTGATAATGATAGTATGTCGAATAGAAGTGTGCATTCATGTAAAATATATTGGAGATTATAGTCTATTGGAGGTATTAGGTTGGTTGGATGGAAGATATTTTAAAAAGAAATTGAATATTCATGTTATGCCATTGGTGCATAAATAAATTTAAATGGAAAAAAAATTTGAATTGTTTATAATAAGTTTGAACTTTTTCTTTCCGTGAATCATTAATAGATTTTTTTTGTGCTAATAATGTTGGAGGTAAGGTCCAATCTCTTTCTTTGGAATACAATATCTATTTGACTCAATCACGTATGTTCGTCTTGATCATCTAAAGATGGATTACTTTTCAAGTCTTTGCCGCATCATAATAAGATAATCGAATAAATTCTGCCATTATCATTATGGGTATTTCGGATACAACAACAAATTCATATGAAATTATTCTTCATTCATTCCCTCATCAATCAACTTCGAGTGCCAATCAAACAGTAAACGAAAAGGTTGATAGTTTCAGAAGTGGACAAGTATACATCTCTGTAACAGCGAGTTATGTATACATTATTTGCGCTGTTATGTTTACCATTGTTGGTACGTTAGGTAACGGTCTGTCTCTGGCAGTTTTCACTCAAAAACATATGCGAAAATATTCAACAAATATATATCTTGCCGTGTTGACATTGGTTGATACGTTATACATTTACATCGGAACTTGGAGATATTTCATCTTTTCCTTCTTCGATTATGATATTCGAACTACATCCATCAATGCTTGTCGAATACACAAATTTCTGCAGTATGTCTGCAGTTCTTACAGTGTTTGGATTCTCGTGTTTGTATCACTGGATCGTTTACTCCTAATAAAATTTCCAACAAAAGCTAAAATGTGGAGTTGTAAGAGAACTATAATGTCAATTTGCATCATCAGTTTCATTATTGTTTGTATCTTCCAATCACCCAATCTATTCCTTTATGGTTATGAAGTGCAAACGAATTTAACGAATTTCAGCGAAAATATTGAATATGATAATGAGGGTCTCTTCATCCACAATTCCACCTTTGTCAATTGTGTTGCCTTGCCTAAATATGAAGAATTTGATAAGAAAGTGTTACATTATTTGGTGATCACTCTCTTTTGTTTTCTTCCGTTCACTATCATTCTCTATTGCAATATTAACATAACGCATTTCGTGCTACGATCGAGGAAACTCTCTCAAAATCATGGTACAATGCAAAGAGATCGAAATATGAATATTATGCTGGTCAGTGTCACTTTTACCTTCATTTGCTTATTGACCCCATTATATTTGGATAACATATTTGGATGGAGGACGCACTTCAATCGTGATACAGCATCTTTACTCTTTTCACTTGAAATAAATCTTATGTTTATGAATCATGCCATAAATTTCTTTTTATACTGTCTTACCGGAATACGTTTTCGCAATGCTCTTTGTACTCTGTTCCCTTGCGCGTCTGGTGATAGTAAGGAGAACATAACGAGAAAATTTTCTTCAAATATAACAATGTACAGATCTTGTTCCAGAAATTTCCAACCATCATCTTCAATCAAATTTCGTTCATTCTCATTCAAAATTAATAACCGATCACTTCCATCAAAACTGTTGGAAACGAATATTGATGATCATGATACAAAATTGCAACAAATCTACCAACTGGAATCACTTCACGATCACATAAATCGAAAACGACGACAGACTTTCATTTTTCAAAAGCAAAGACTCTCTTTGTTTGAAGATGATTCTCCGAAAGACAAGAACGAAAAGTCAATGAATCAATTAAAAATTGCAGAAAGAATACTCCATAAACAACCGAATAGTTCACCTAAATTTAATGTTACTAATAATATAAATAATTCAAGTCATCAAACTGAAAATCATTAATTCTACCAATCGATATTGTTTAATATCAATTCTTTGTCTCACACAGAATTCAATCAAATATAATGAAAAATATATTTTCCACTTTCAAATATCGATTTCTACCTTAATAAAATATTTTATCGATGAAGATTTAAAAAATTTTTGGTATCTGGAAAGAAATATGGTTTGTAACAAATTTTGGATGAAATCAAATGATAAAACTAATTTCTTATTGAAACTGAATTGTTAAATAATAAATTTCGAAATATTAAAAACTATCCACTTTCATTTGAAAATCGAAATGAAATCAGTTGATAAATGAGAACGTCATTCAAATTGCAGCTACACGGCTAATACGCAAAAAATAACAGCAGATGACGGGACCGCAATTTATTGCATGTCTCTTCGCACTACTATTCCCACCTCTCGGTGTTCTGATGTACACAGGAGCGATTGACGGCCGAGTTATCGTGGCATTGATATTGACATTAATATTCTGGATTCCTGGTGTCATTTATGCGTGGATGGTGATCTTAGATTATTTGTAACATAAAAATTTTATTTTATAATTCTCAATTTAATAAATAACTGTAATGACAAGAGAGTTGAAAATTCAATTAGAAGAATGGGTGTTAGAAGAAAATGTTTGAGTTAAGTTAAATGATATTCAAATAAAGATATTTGAAAAATTAAGAATATTCTTTAAAGTTTCGATGAATCATTCTCAAATTGATAACGGTCGTTGTTTAATAAATAATAATAAACTTCCTCGAAATTTTTGATTTATCAACCAATATTTATGTAACCATCGTCGAATAGGTTTTTGGGGAATGGAATCTTTTTTTAAGTTTATTGTAGAAACTGGGTTGCCTATATCTCTTATGGTTAGTACATGGAAGAACACCACAGTTCTTATCCGACAACTGGACCTGATTCAATTGTTGAGTTGTTTCACTCCTTCGGAAACGGTTGAGATTTCGAATTCCGTTTTCTTCAAAATTGTCATTCCGACTGTCGTAAGATTGGCTATGGTCGAAATCTAAAATTTCTTGAGAAGAAATATCTGTCAACAACTTTTGAAGTTGTTGCCACATATTATTCACGCGCTGTTCACTCTTTACCATCGTCATCCACTCCTCATTTAACAAATTAATTTCTTCACGATATTTGAGCATATTCGCTTCACTAGCGAGCCGCCAACCCGACCATGCTTTCGTTCCTTTTCCTATCACTTTTTTTATATTATCTTGTACGGTAGTCAGTCTAGTGCGAACGTCATTCCGATAAATTTTCAAATGTTTTCTTTCACGCTCTATTGAATCCTTTATCGATTTGTCCAATTCAATATATTGACTTTTAGATAAGAATAACATTTCTTGATTCATTGGAGGACTTTTCTTAATTTCGGATTGAACATAATTATAGTTCGTTTTTCGACACGTTTCCATATTATTCTGCAATTGTTTCTCATTAGAGAAACTGCTCGAATGTGATATATTCTGAACTTTGTTTTGTTCATTTGAATCGATTCTTTAAAAGGAAGAAAAAAAAATGAGAAAAATTGTAATAGACTGAATGAAAAATGTTTAAACTTATCTCTTAAACTTTCCAGTTTATTTTGAAAATTCTTAAATTTCATTAGATCTATCTTCATTCTTTCAGTTTTATAATGATAAAGAATGATGACGATACTCAAAATGAGTATAGATGGAAGACAAAAAACGTAAATTAATAATTTCGTTCTACCACTACCATAATCGTTGTCATCGAATGACGGTCCAAAGAGAACGAGATCTGTCGCTTTCAATGAAATTTGTTGTCGTAATCTCGAATCAGTGACACCTAATGATTTGAGAAATTGTTTATCATTGGCCATTTTCGGTAAATGTGATCCATCTATCTTATACTTTTCGAAATTATGAATAACAAACTTCGGAATTTTTATTATTGTCAACCATGAAATCATATCCTTCGTCGTCCATCGACTCACTAATTTGAAAAGATAAAAGTTGTTGAAATGAATGAAGTTTATGAACTTTCAGATTGTTTCCATGTTTCCCATAATTCATCGGCTGAAATTGTTTCGTCATTTTTATGGAAGAAATTCCCCTTTTTTGTGGCTAATTTATCATCGAATTTATCATTATCTTCATAAATTAATTCTTCTTGAAGAAACTAATATGTTTATGAAGAGAGCTACATCTTCTATTTAAAGAGGAACCTGTTTCGTTTCCGTTAGTTGAATGTTTCCATCGTGGTTATCGTCGATCAAATGATGTAATTGAATAATATGTTGGAAATTTGGATTTGCTATATATCGATAAAAATTAGGAAGAAAGAAGAATGAGAAAAACTGTTGTTGGTTTTGGTTGACACGATCAATGGGAGAATGATTGAAAGAAGAATTGGAAAAAGAAAATTCTTCATCATCTGCCACTTCAATGTCATCAGGATGTTGAGCAGCATATCATTATATCGCAATACACATATAGATATGGAAGAGAAGTTGTTTTTCAGAAGAAAAATGTCTAATGGCAATTTAATTTTATACTTTGTTTTCCTACTAATGATAATTAGAATTTCATGTTTAATAAAATTATCGAAATGAAAGGAATAAATAAAATCGATCGGTTAAATATTTGTTTATGACAGGATGAAATTAGTCCAAAGAAGAGTAAAACATCTTACAATTAGAGATAGAATAGATTCTATACTACAGATTGTCAAAATCAAATTGTGAATAAAAATCCGATTTAATTATTTTTTAACAATTAAAAGCTTCTCTTTTGAACACTACCTAAATTCTTTAAGATTTTTTAAATTAATTTTTTACTTTCTCAACTTACGATAATCGTCACCATTAACTACTGTTAAATTTTATAATTATTTAACTTCTAGTTAAAACTGTTAAATTTGAAATTGAAAAAATGTAACTTAAGGACTGTTTAAAAAATTGGGAAATTAATGCATATAGGTGCATAGTCAAAGTATAATAAGCAATAAAAGTACAAAAGTTATACATTTTGATGTTATATACTTAAAATACTTTTATTATTAATTAATGTGTGCATTATACTTTGACTATGCACCTTAGCAAAAATCATTTTCGTCGGTGATAAATAATGTTCTATCACTATGCGAAGTTTCAGGTCCGATTTCGAGTCCGAGGTAGTTGACGTTCCCTTGTGAGACGTCACATTAGTTTTGAACAACTCTCTCTTTTAAATACATAATAAAATTTACAGTAAAAAGGCTTAAACGTAAAATTTTAATTTCGTTAGCAGAATGAAATTTTTTATATACATGGGCGATACTTATATGGGTTTACTAATTCTTGTAAAAGAAAACGAGGTTCATTGAACCACATTGAAAAATGGAAAAATCAAAATTTCAAATGGATCAAAAATCATACTAAAGTTATACTGAAGAAATGTATTGTTCGGAAACGCAATTATTTTATTGCTTCTTATCTTTTTTCATTCCACCGGTAGGAATAATTTTACATCGACAACAAATCGATTGTACTGCATGTTTATCAATAATCTTCACATTAGCCTTTTGGTTTCCCGGCGTAGTTTATGCTTGGCTAGTAATTTTGAACAAACTTGAAGATGGATAGTCATAGTTTAACTGCTCTATGGAAAAATGTTAAAGTCTTATTCAAAACCGAAATTATTCCGAAATTATATATGAAGAACAGAAGATAAATGTCAATCTGTCAGAATCGCGTTACTTACATATACTTTCTGCTATTAAAGTTAGTATAGATCTGGAAAGAACGAAAGGACCTTGATTTCTTGATTTTTTTTTCTTGCATAGTTAAAAATATGGAGAAAATTTCTCAAACCTGTTTCGAGAAATTGATTGAAAGAAATTTACATCGAGGAATAAGAATAAAATCGTTAAATTGTTTAGTTTATAAATAAAATGAAAAATAAGAAAATATTGAAGAATAATATCGATAAATCGCAGAATTAACGATTAATGAAAATAATATCGGTAAATATAGAAGAAGCTAAAAAAAAATGTGAAAATGCATTAGAAAAAGATCTGATATTAAAAGATTTTCGTAACCCCAGTAATTGGTTTGAAGTCGAGAGTTTCAGTTATATAATTATATGAAATAAAAGAGACACGGAAAATGTTTAAGTTGTGTAATAAGTTTGTTATTGGTTGTAGTAATAGTAGTATGTGTATTCATAGTAATAGAAGAGTGTGACATAAATTCATACATAAATATAATTCAAAATAGATTGTGAAGATCTAATGAAAGTTGAAAGATTTAATGAACTATGCATATCCATTCGAAGGTTTTATGGAGTTCAGAATCCTCATATTGTATCATTTTCAACACTAGATATATATACAAAGATGAAGAGGCAATGGTAAAAGGAGGAAGGTGATTGGAAAGAAATGATTAACAATAAATAGAATTAAAGAAGAAACGTCATCATTTCTAAATAATTCTTCGATGAGGAATAATTTTGAGAATGAAAACTTATTTTCGGGTAAATCTGGTAAAATATTAGTGCGACTGCGTGAAATGTAACTTATATCATCATATCAACTAAAGGAAGAAGATCGACGATAGGAACCTGGTGATATGAAATAGGAAAAAAATATTGTAATACTTTAGAGATTTGTTAAAGGAACAAAAAAACAGGAATTGACTGAATATTAAATGAGTGTGTAAGTGTAAAGGAGGAAACGTTGAACTTTGAATATAGAGAATAATCGTGTATTGCAGGTGTAATTTTGGTTGAAAGTGTAAAAAAGCTTGTAAGAAAGAGTTTTTTTGTTTTTATGAAAAATAGTGGGAACACCAGGTTGAGCAACGAGAGTCGTTCATCAACGCTGTTCGTAACTCTCAATGTTTTTTTTGTTGGAAATGTTAATAATATATTTCTCATCATTTGTTAGACGGGAGCTTTATTGCTTCTATCAACTTTCACCAAAATATTAGAAGTAGTGGTAAAATTGTTGACAGAAATCGATATGCGGTTGCACATGAAGCTGCTTCGTTGGGATTTACGTTACCTTGACGTTCTACTGGAGTTTTTGTATGATGAACATTTTGTTTCTCTAGAAAATGGAAAAAAGAACAAATTATACTTAATTTCCGCTAAGATGACAATAAAAGCAACAGAAGAAGAGAATAAATTAGTTGAAGCAAGAAAGATAAAAAAAGCAAAAAGTTTCGTACAAATTGAGAATTTAAGACAAATGAAACTGAATTTTTAGGGATAAAAATTTCCACTTTTAAAGTTTGGAAAGACTTCAGACTGGTGCGTCCACGACAATTGAAAGACGTTCGATAATGATGCACAAGAATGATGATAGAGAAATGAAAAAAGAATAAACTTCTTTCACAAAAGTAAAATAAAAAAATATCTTGGAGTTTATCCAATTCCTGTGTATTTTGAGAGAAAAATGAAGTGGAATTGGTAATTGGTGAAAAGTTAGATATTGGAGAGGAATTCATCTAGCAACAAAGAAGGATGTCATTGGAAATGTAAACAAATAATTTTTGGGATCTTCTTATCAATAATTTACTACTATGTCATATCATCATCTAGTCAGATTAATGTAGTTACGATGAAGTGAAGATTAGGAACCTGATGAACGTACACGTCTCATATATTCGGGAGATGGTTTAATTAAAACTGATTGTTTCTTGCCCAATTTATTAAACGCTCCAAATATAAATTGCAGTCGTTGACTGCTTTCGACGAGTTTTCGACGAATTACTTCGAATTTCATATCATCACAAAAATCCACGTTACATGGAACTGACGATGAGAAGAAATCGTCTTGAATTGTTAAAATATTTTCTTGCTTACCATTCGTATTTTGCTAAATAAATAAATAAAGAAAAAATGATTAAATTGTGCTAAGAAAACCATTTAAGTAATAAATAGTTAAGGAAGATGATGATGGAAGTTTTAAGGAAACTGAAAAATAAGAGAAATAACAAAAACCTTAATAATTTGATTGACAAAACTGTTATTGTGTTGAGGTAGTTGATATGAGTTGCCATCGATTTCAATAATCCATTGAGATTCTGCCAATGGTAAAGAATTCCATTCGCATTTAAAAGCCAATCCTCTTAATTTATGAATAGCTTCTCCATTTGTACATTCAATGTTTTGTACAGGCAAATTGAAATTAATATGAACAATTGCTTTCTTTTGCAACTTCATTATATTATGTTGTTGATCGTCGTCATTCTCCAATCCAAGTCTATTTACTTCATCCATATTCTGATCTATAAAGTTTTCGAAATCATCTTTTTGTCCTGTTGTAGTGGCAAGACATTTCAATTCATTTGTGTATTCCAAGTCATCTGTAGTTAACTCGTTTTTTATTAAATCGTACTTATTATCAGTAAATGTCGATTGAATTATCAGATATTCATGGGCGTTATTATTCAGTTTCTCAATCGATTTATATGGGAATAATGTCGTTATATCTTTATCGTTTAGCAAAATTCTAAAGGAGTAATAATATCAAGAAACTGATTTTATCTATTAAAGTATAAAATGAAACTTGATAAAGGTATCATTAGGAAATATAGTTCGAACAACACAAGAAAATTCGAAGGCTTCGCTAATGTTTAATGAGAATTGATCTGATTGTAATTGATTCCTTTGTTCGATTTGGACGGAGGCTGGTGCAACTATAAATTTGTGATGGAAATGGAGTTATTACACTTAATTGTTATCATCTCCTTAATGAACTTGTTAACTGACTATATTTCATCCAAAGTTTAAAACTAATTTTTTAGTTACGTAAAAAATAAGGAACATTCTAGTCTCTCATGGAAGTTTCTTTTATCTTTTTTAAAAGTCGTTTGAACAAACGAAATTGGAATAAGCAAAAAAAGAGAAGTATTTAGAGCAAAATAATTTTTTCTCTAAAATCACGGTTAACAACCAAAAGAAGCACAGAACGATAATATGGGAATAAATTGCAGAAGAATTGTTGTGAGACAAATGAATTAATTTTCAAATATTCAAAAAAATATTGTTTCCACTAACTTAGTACTCGAACAGTAATAGGAAGTGAATCAACTTCTTCCTCTCCCACACTACAATAATATTCTCCAGAATCCTCAACTTTCGCCACTAAAAACATTATTATATTACCGAAGATGGTTTTAAAGGAAAGTCAACTTGGTGTTCGAAAACCAACAATTGTTCGCATTCTTCCATTGGAACGATCGAGAACAGCTTTCGATTTCGAAATGATATGTCCATTCTCTTCCTTTCGATCACTATCTTGCTGAGTGTCATAAATTAGTTTCTTCTGGTCAATGTTTCCATGTAGAGCAAGAGCTTGAAAAAAAGAAATACAATTACAAGTTGGTTGACAAAAAATCTCAATAAACCTGTAGCATTCTTCACAATTTGATACATTTGAACATTCACTTGTGAATCGGAGTAGATTCGACATCTGAATCCCAATTTTTCTCCTACATTCACTGTGATCCTTCTCTGTTGCATTTGGTTACTTCTCACTATAATTTCTGGTTGTTGTTCTTCATATTCTTCGTTATCTCCGTATGAATAATCGTAATTAGCTCGGACCATTGTTATAGTTGAAATGCAGAACAATAAACATAATTTCCACATCCTTAAATTTTCAATGATAATGTTTTTATTATGTAACGGAAGAAAAATCTTGGAAAGAAGTATATAAAAAATTTTAGACAAACTCTCAATAAGTTTCGAACTCGAAAAAATAAGTTAATGTGACAAATAAGTTGAACCAGAAATTCGACGAATATTTCTTTTCATTCGAAAAACTCGAAGAAATGATAAATCGGACTTCATAAATAATTTAGAATATGAAGTACATTCTGTACTATACTATCACCATTAGTAGAAACAGCAGTTCGCGGTTTATATGGAAATAAGAATAATAAAATAATGTCACTATTCCAACAGCAGGACATTGGCAATTAGTTGATGCACTGCTCTTGCCCAAGTAACGAAAGTAATCGAACATGATGCTATTGACCATTTGAAGTAGATTTATTAAAGAATATGGAGTGCAATTTCGCTCAATGGCTGCACCATCCTTCTAGTCGAAGAAACGGAAAATATATAGTAAATTATACTTAATTCTTCTGATCTTCTAAGCAATAATTGGAAGAACATACTACCGCTGAGGATGGCGGCTATTCAACTATCAAAAAGTTTAGATGGAAGTAATTGGCATTGAACAGAAAAGTTGAGAGAAAATGGAAGTAATTGAAGATATATGTAAATCTTGCTATTTATTCTGGAAAAGAAATCACCATTAGAAACCAATTTACTTAGAAGAATATTTGAATCATGTGATCTTTGTCTGTTGTGCTCATTGGAATTACTAATTAGTGAAGATAAATAAAAAGAGGTAAGTCTGCTTATTTCCTGTAAGAATATCTATAAAACGATATGCATTCAATTGCGTGATGTATCGATTGAAATAAATATTAATTATTCTCATTGTCATTCATTTAAAATTTTTGACTCACCAAATACATACAATGATTGTATGTATGGATAAGAAATAAGAATTTGACGAGGAGAAAAGACATTGAGAACGAAAGATGGTGGTCTTAGTAGAACGATGGAGAGAAATGAACGGAAGAATAATGGATGTTAAGGAATAAATGGTAAATGATATGGATCTCATCAATTATCGATATTGGAATAAATGAGATAAATAGAGAAGGGAAGATATTTAATTCAAATAAAAATTCTTTCAACATTCTCAGCACATCACTCAATTGAATTGGGTGGAATAAATCGTAAAAGGAAAAATTTATTAGCAGTAAGCAGATTGCCTCGACATGTTCAGTCAACAAACGCAAAATTTGTGTATGTAACTCTAACCGTTATATTGACAATTGGAGGTCCATTTTGTACATTTAATTAACTGGAATGAAGTCGTGCCTAAAGAACATTGGAGATCTATAATCAATAACACGTGATCGGAAAAAGATACTCTGACAATTAAACATGAGAGGAAGATGAATGAGCAGAAAAGAATTCTCATTGAAAACTCGTTTTATCTTATCAGGAATCAGTTGGAATTGTGTACCATCACATTTCCCTTATTCTAGAGAGTCTTCTTCTGTAATGGAAGTCTGACTGATAAATGAACGAAGGTGAGAATCATTCAAGAGAACCATTAGTACTGGAAATTGGAAATCTCGTTAGATCGTTGTCACTTGGAAGTGACAAATTGGAATTATTAAGTTAAAATTTTCTCTTTATATAATACAACTGTTTCATTTTTCTTGGAAGGATAATTGATTGATGGAATAATTTATATTATTTTCTTTTTTATATCAATCTGATATTATCAGAAAAATAGAAAATAATTATTCTTTAACTTTTCCAAACAGTATTTCTGTTCTACCTTCCTACTTTTCTATTTCCAATTTTGTCTCACTCAAACAGATCGATTTTTTCTTCTGTTAATTTATTTATACTATAATAATCAATAATAAATTTAAATTAATTCTTCCGTTTTTTACTTTGCTTATAAGAATTAATTCAGTTTCGCTTTTGTTTTCTAGCAGCCATTACAGAGTTCTCATCTACTTCAGATCTGTTAAGAATAAGCAGAACCACTTATATGTTTCTTCCGGCTCTATAAGGTTCTTGCAATCAGCAGTTCCTCTCAAACATCTCCACTTCCCTATGATGCGCCATATTGATTTTGACGATTTTTAGTTCTTGAAAATGAAACAATGGGACTACAATATAATGATTAGATGGCACGATATGCGTGTTGATGATGACTTGATGCTGACGATGATAGTAGAGACACACAATAGAATCAAAGAAATTTCTTAGGTGTGCTAATCACCATTGTTGTCAATGAGAGTCGGTAGAATCGCCTGTTGCACCTAATTAGTTTTGGAGGAAAAATATTGGAATCGAGTCTGTACCTGTACGCTATAATGGATTAGCGATTGAACATTATGGAACTTGTTCTAGTTCTACTTGTGACGATTAAGAGTATATATTGTTGGAGGATAGTGTACGTATGCAAATATATAATTAGCACCTGACAAATTATAGAATTTCGCGCTGCAAATCAGCTTCTATTGAGGAAGAAGAATGCATTCTTCAATTTTGTTCTAAATATACATATTAAAAGAATGAATGTTTTACAAATAAACTCATACACCATGTATATAAATGCATATGGATATTGTGAATATAATCTCTACTTTGGTTTAAATGAAATAATCGACTTAATTATAATAATGAGTTAATTTTATTAAGGAAATAATGCGGAATTGTATGTTATGGGAAATCATTTAAGACAATCTCAAAAAGGAAAATTTATAGATGCATGAATATTCTATAATATTGAAAGAAATGACTTATTGAAATTGATGAAAGTATTTGTTCCTTCTATAGATAGAAATTCGTATAATTATTTCTATAAAATTGAGAACGAAAAAGATGAAGAAGAGATGGATGAAGGGCATTAATCAATAAGCTCAATTGTCACTACATTCATCTCAATGACAGGATATCCATTATGGTTATTGATGGCGGTATGGTTAAAATAGAATGATGTGGAATATGTGTGAGTCCGTCACTTGGAAGTTGATTGAAAAGTCAATAAAAATCATATTAATTGGCAGAACTGAAAATTAGTGTTGGCATATGAGCAAGAGATTGGTGAGAAAAATTGAATGAAACTTATAGAATTTCCATCATTACATCTGTCTTTCTAAAACAACACTACACGAATAGTAGAATATTCGGGAATAGTAGTAGAGAATATGAAGCAGTAAATGAAGCAATTGTGGATGAATCGAATAGACAATAACGTAGATTGGGTCTCATATTTTCAGCAAATATTTCTCTAATTACAAAAACCAATATTTGAAATTGGATTTTGATCAACGACGAATGTCGCCACTTATCTCAATATATGATCATGGACGGAGATCCAGCATTTTCGAGAACCATATCAACCTCTTCAGTGCCTTCTTGTCGATGAGAGACATTCCCTTCTTATTCTGGTTAATTTTCGCGTTTTTCAAAAGTGATCGTACGCCAAAAAATAAATTTCGGAATATTATACGTACACGCATTAAGATCGTGGAAAATTGATCATCACCAATTTCATGAAATGTCAACAACAATAATGCGAATGTCGTACATGTCGGTCACTTCAGAATCGATTACATTTTCACTTTCTAATAGAACGACTTTTTCCACTCAACCAATTGTCCCTATAATAGAAGTAGAGATGTATGTGTCTAATGGAATTAATGGAACTGTTGGCCGTCTAACCATAAGCATTCTAAATCAACAACGACTTACTGGAATAATTATAGTGCTCATTCGAGTCGATTTCAAATTGTCTTATGAAAGCGCGTGAAAATGTGCACTATGTCTATTTGCATTTCGTTTATATGATAATCTAAGATGTTTATATCCATTATCATTATACAAAAGAGCGGTTCGGAGCTGCTAAACGTCAATTTATTCCATTGCTTTCTCGCAATTTATCTCCGGTCATTAGTGTTAGATATATTGATAACAGCTATACAATTATAATAAAGTAAATACATAAAATAAAAATGATTGAAATTAAACAAGATTTAGATTAAATACCTAAAAAAATCTCAAGTAAAATTTCTTGAGTTTTTCTTCCTTAACTAACCAGCTACACGGCACTTAGACTTGTCCGACCAATTTAATTTTTTAAATGTGATTTGAACACAATACCGAATTCCAATTGTTCGTTAGATTTTCTTAAATTTTTGAAAGTTACGTTTAGATTAATGTCTTTTAACCATATCTAACAAGAAGAAAATATAAATGTTTCGAGTAAAAAATATAAATTAATCGATGTTATCGCGTAGATGCTGATTTGATGTTTAATCTAAACTATCCCATGTCAATATTGAAAGAATGTTTCCTGGATATATGACCTTTCCAAGAAGTCTTTCTCAATCTAATTAGGTAAAAATGAAAAATTAAAGTTACTAAAAAGAATAAGGGACGATTTTTTAGAGAATTTGAATGACGTTGAACAAGATTAGAAAATTGTCCAACAATGTTGAACTAAACTACCCTAAAAAAATAATAATGGAAAATTGTCACAGTCACTTTTCAACGGCGGGTTATAAAGAAAGCTTTCATAATTAAATTAGATATTGAATGATTAAAGCACGATTAGTGAATGGTCGAAAAGAATATGATTATTTCTTCTTCATTTCGACCAATATTGAGAAGAAATCCATTTTTTCATAATTTTAGATATATTTTTCTTGTGCTAAGTTGTACGAGGGCTGTACATACTTGTAGCATGAATATTATAAATAAATTATCGTACTAAAACTAAATGATCATATCAAACACTAGTTTTTTGAACATATAAGCAATAAGAACATAAGAAAATTTTCAAAATCAATATGTGAGAATTATGAGTGAGAATGATGAATATTTTTAGAGCTAAATAATAATAAATAATTTATTGCTACAGTCAATATGGGGGCGAATAGACGATTAATGTTGAAATGAACAGAAGAAAGACGAATGCAGAAGCATTTCCCCTGACGACTTCATCAGGCAATGAAGTGAACCTTAAACAACGACAATACACGAAATAAATAAAATGAGCATAAACTGAGTTAGTCACAAATAATTTTTTTTATTTTCTTTCCATCGCTTATTTAATCATAATTTATCATTCGTTCTAAAATAAATTATTTCATTTCTTACACTACAACCAACATCGTAGGAACTTGGAAGGAAATTCAAATTTTCCCATGCTAACGACCATAATTTCTTTTGTCCATAACAAAACGGACTGTAAACCAGTCCGTAATCAAAAAGTCAATGCTAACGACAGAAGTCAATCTTATGTAATATTAATAAAGTTACAGGAAGACCTACAGATTGGCAACAAGAAGGATATGCGAGATAATGAAAGAAGATCCCATAGTAAGAAGAAGCTCAATATCAAAATTTTGAACTATATTGGTATTGTCGTTATCGCTATTAAATATAATTATTGGACAATATTATATATACAGTATCTTATATCGATTGATAAAATATAGAATTTCAGTTCAATTACTTCGAATTTTTATCGAAGAGCAGTAACGTATATAAATATACATATTAATATATCTTGCAACAGATAGTACTATGTGTGAACTAAAATATTACGATTTACAGTAAAATTACTTCGTTTATTTTGATGAACCGAATATCGAAGAATAGTAGAACCATTTGCGATAAATATGTAAAAAATATTAAGAAGCAAAAACTAAATAGACATGAATACTGACTCATATGTGTCCATATGCTCCCAATCGAATTACATAATGTCCTTGCTTCTTTCTTCTTTCATTTTGGACATAAAAGAAGGAACGAATCAAATATAATCTGCTTCCGCTCCATTCTTTGGAAGTAATGGACAGAAAATCGAACTGCGATTTCTTGCCCAAAGGAAAGTATTGATGTGAACGATAAGCATTTTCCTTTCTCATTTCAACTCAATGAATAGGTAAAGGAATTTATTTCTGTTGCAGAAAACTAATTCATACGAATAATATGGAAACATCATTCGGACAATTGTTTCTTATCTATTCAGTAAAATGGTCGTACGACTGGAAGAAAGTACAATTCAAATAAAATCGGATATTTCTGGAAAATTTTATGTTCTAACTTTACTTTTCTTTTGTGAGAAAAAAATGAGTGAGCTCCAAAAAAATAGAAATCGTTCAGTTATATAATATTATTGCGAGTTTCCTTTACGTAAAATTTCATAATTGCACAATGTGCAATGCACATTGACGAATTCATGCATTAATCGTTTTCGTCGCACACGTGTGAAGGTACACATAGACAGAAGGAAATGATGGGCACACCCATGCAGGATTTCATGCATAGAAAGATGTTTGTTAAAATTGAGAATATTCCACACATAAACACACGACAAAATTTGTAGATATATTCATTTGCACACTCAATAGTAATTCTGTTCCTTATACTAATCATTAATATTACCATTATTTCTCTGTCGATGATGTAGATAGACTGCCAAAAAACAAATAAAGATCAACAACCACATGAATCAAATACTTCCGTTGTCGTTCCATTTAATATTCATTTATTATGCGGCCTACCGAAATTATTGACATTAACACCACTTTCAAAAAGTAGCAAGAAAATAGAAAACAGGAGTTCATAAATACTTGGTTCATATTCATAAAGTTACTTCATCTAAATTAACAAATACAAATAATGAATAATTGCTTTGTTGGAGAGGAAGCATAGTCTGGTTGGTTGGAAAATTGAATAGAAAATTGAAACAAACATCCTACTTTTGTATTAGTGCCACCAACCAAATGGACTCCATTCGAGTTACGACATAAGAAATTACAGCAATTCCTTCCTGCAGCAACTCCCAAAAGAAGGTGGGTGAGTTCCAAATTATCGATTTATTCATTCTCTTCTTCGATAAATGACAAATTCGTTTCTTCGGAGAATGGTATTTGGGAAAGAATGGTTGTGCGATTCCAAAGAATAAATTTTCATTTTCATTAAAAATGATTGACATTATCAATGAGGAAATTACGACCTATTCCATATCCGTTATGGATTTGATATAATCATGATAACGTCTTAGAATATAAAAGAAACTGCACATTCTCTTCACATCAAAACTGAAGAAGAAACGAAGAATACAAGACAAATTTGAAGAATTAGGAGAGTGGTAGATATTCGCTTTAATTAATATTTTATTCTTCCCATGATTATTGTTATGGAAACCAAAAAATTAATCAATAATGCCCATCGTCGTAGTGCACATTTCAAGAAGTCGCACGCAACTACACACACCCATTGATTAATGGAAATGTGTAACATTCCTAGAAATTAATTTTCCTTTGAATCAAATGAATTTCTTGCAGAAATTCCAATTAATGTTCATTCTTCTCACTATCGACGATTCAGTTCATTTCCATCATATGAATGAAAGTTAAATGAAATTTTAAATGCTTTTAAACATTTCATTGGTACAATGAGTAACATCTACTTTTCTCCGGTATAGGTGTCAATATCGATTTTGATATGACATATAAAGAGAAGTTGGTGGAACAGTAATTGATTAAAATTGTGGAAGATATTTTTGATGAGGAACTAAAATTAAATAATTACATAACTGCTTAACTTAAAGTATTGTGAACAATTATCGGAGATACTATTCTTCTTCTTCTGATAATTATAGTATTTGATTTGTGTTGGGAAAGAACAGAACGATCGTTCAATATGAATTAGAGAGATTATTATTATTAGAGAGACAAAAGAATTTAGACAGATAAGAAGAAAATAAGGAAATTCGATAAATATGAGAACGATTGCCGATTATACGATTACCGCATAGACCACCACATATGGGCCACCATTATACATATATTTACACTTGTGCTTCTTCTACAATTTCTTATTCCATTCAATGTATTGGAATATTTGACGAAGAACTAGTGCCTTATTTACATCTTAGTAGCTAACAGTCGATTGTCAGCTACAATCGTAATTACAACATGTTCCATATTACAACAAGGAAAATTGCTTATTAATTTCCTCCCAATAATCTTCCATTTGGCGTCAATCTAACTATTCTATTTGTAACAATCAAGCTACACATAACTCATCCATATTCACTAATGGAAGTTACGATATTTTCTAAATTTCTCATATTCATTTCCTTCAATAATCTTTCTGTGTATTAGCAAAATGTTAATGATGATATTCAATAGCTGTCGTTGGTTGTACGAAGAATTTATTCATGAATAATTATTGGAAATATTTTTTAAATTTGGTTGAGTTAAATCATAAACTGGCTAAATAACTAAAGATGTGAATGAAAATAATACCACGGTAGAACGGCAGTAAATAATTCGATATACGAAACAAAAATCGACAATTTATAAAACATGACAACGATGACTGATAATCTTTTCATAGTTATCATTATTTTCATATAATTGATGTCCTAAATTGATGGGTTTTTTACTGGTAGATGTTTGGCTAGAAAGTAAATGAGGCAAATTGATATCGTTCCCATTAAGTAAATGAGAAATGAATTCACAAAATCTTACTATTGCTTCTCTAATATCAACATTGGCATATTGACAAACATGTGAGAATGTAGATATGATCGGATGGTATTCATATGCCGTCACATTTTGATGGCACCAAAAAAAATTTATCAGAATATAAACAAATCAATCTTCCGACAAAAACTTAGAGAAAGAACACTGTAAAGTTTCACACTTGAGAGAATGTCATAGGACTTCTCCATTCCACTTGAGAGTTCCACTATTTAGAAGGAAATCATAATGCCATTGAGTCAATATCTGAAAATTTCGGAAGAATTTAATAAGAAATTGATCTTCTTTTCTTCCAACGAGGAGAGAACTTGATAGAAAACAAAATATTTTCGATTTTATGAAACTATAAAAAAGGAAATAAAAGGAAATTTTGAAGAATTAGACAAATATAAGAATTTATTTAAGAAAAAATTTCAGTAATTTCCTTTTTAGTAGTTACGTTTTTGTTCGTTCTTATGAAAACTAAGGAGATAACACCGTAATTGTAATGCAAAATCTCTAACAAAAATTTTCCACATACATCTTTCCGTATTTTCACACAATAGATGAATCTCAGTTTGACGATTCAGATAGCTTAACTCCCATAATAAGGAAGTTCTTCAGTGTCATCGTTTGAAGAATGGTATCAATAGCCAGAATCCTTTTAGGAGGTATCTATTACCTAATAAGGATAGACAGTGAGTATTGTTCGAATTTCACTTACTTTTCTTGCAAAGAAATTCTATTTCTCGCAGAATAGAAGAAGAAATAGAAAGAAGATTGAATAGGATGAAGTGGAAGAATCTCAATATAATGACGAGTAGTTGAAATGAAAAAGGAAGAAAGATCATTTCGAATAAAATATACATGAAATTTGTGTATTTGCCAACAAATATCATATGGAATTCGAAAGAATTTAATTATGTAAAAATTGTACAAATGAATGATAACAAGACCATCGTCTTCATCCTCATCCATCAGTTGGAAGTACAGATGAATATAAGATGAATAAAAATATAAAAGATGAATACAAAGACACATATATAATATATTCCTCGCAATAATTGATAGATTGAGAGCAGGAGATTGGTAGGGAATTGGAGAAGGAAGTCCTTC
Source organism: Seison nebaliae (assembly GCA_023231475.1). Taxonomy (NCBI): domain Eukaryota; kingdom Metazoa; phylum Rotifera; class Pararotatoria; order Seisonacea; family Seisonidae; genus Seison; species Seison nebaliae. Next base: position 78,582 of record JALJEE010001273.1, on the reverse strand, counting down.
ATGAAAGTGACTCGCAAATCCTTTAGATGTTGATTGCATAGATCTCTATTTTGTATTAGTTTATACTCCTACCGTTCCAATTTGTTGTAGATCTTCTAGTAAGAATAGTAAATATTTGAAAGAGAGATGAATACAACTTCGTATGAACAGCTGAATTGTGTAATAATATTTCTGACACTTCGCTCTCACGGAATTCATTAAATAATGCCTCAAGGAAGGCCTATAACGATGTTGTCATTTGCGTGCAAGATAATGATGAGTCAATGAAATTAATTCTCTTCAATTCCGACGACATTCCCTTATTGAATGACTAAGAGAAGATGAACGATGTGCATACTGGATGAATTTCATTAAATTCGGAGGAAGGAACATTCCGTAAGAAGAAGTAAATGTGGAGAATATAGAGATCTTCATGTGAATGAAAACTGATGACGATAAAGTTTCAACGAATAGATGATGGGAAAGAATTATGCAATTCTCCTCACATAAGTAGAAGGATCAGATGAATAAAAACTTTGAATAAATATAAATTATATTGCATGTCAAGAACATCGTCAACGATCAATCACAATTTCAGTTCGATATTCCATCATTCATATTCCGTCATCTCTCTTCCAATCCAAGGCTAAGTTAATGGAACATTCCTTCTTCCATTTTGCTCCTGCTTCTTGTCGATGACAGCAAGCAAATATAACATAAATAGATTAAAATCAAAACTAAATGAATTGACGGTTATGTTTCGAAGTTCTCTCGTTCGAACATAAAATCATGAGACAATCCTAACTTATCAATCACTCCACTTTCTTACTTGATGAATCAGTTAGTGGCAGATGAACAATTACGTGGAAGAAGAAAATTGATAAAACTTTAATCTTGATTTGTTTATTTATAACATGAACAGAAGAATAAAAGTGTAAGAGGAAATATTGATGATAAAAATTTGATAAAGAAAGAATTACGTGATTCGCCGCTTTTCCTGACTGAATGAGTGTGGTTTGGGGTTAGAAGAAAAGATGAGAAAGATTAGTCAGTTGTGGTTCCTTCGCCTTTCCACCATTAAACTTAATGGTACTCTCCCACTATTTATTCGAAGAGATGAATCAACGTCTTATCGATATTGTAAGAAGTCGTTTAATTCCATCACTCACGTACCTTCGTATTGCTTACGTGTTAATTTAATTATGACTCTCCTTTATCTTATTTGTTCTCTATATCTTCTATTTTCAAATCACTTATCATTATTATTTTTAGATAGTATTTCATCAACACCACTGAACATCTTTATCTTTCATTTTAACATCCCTGATTTCCTGTGTTTTTAGAGACCATAATTCAACGATGATGATGTTGCAGAATAAAATTATTATTATAGAAAAAATATTTGAACATTATCTTTAATCAATCAACAACCTGATCAATGGAACTAATAGAACGTTATGGAAGTGAATCAATCCATTTAGTAAAAAGAATGTATGACGTGATTATAACATTTTATGATTTCCTATATTCTTAAGATTTCCATTTCCAATTTTATTCAGATATTAAAACAGTGTAGAATTATCTATTCTTTTCCTATCGAACATTCTCTCTCGAATGAACTTCAACGTTAACGACATCGAATCTTATTTATTATCCCCCTAAATCTTAAAGCCTGGAAGAAATCTTCCTGCGCATTTACCCAATCGAGACGATAATTTTTCATCATTTCCGGTTTCCAATGAAAAGGAAATATTGAAACAATATATTTCAATTCCAAAAGATTTCGGTAATATCTTCCTTATATAATTTAGAACAATAATGATATATCCAATTCCAATTATCGTAGAACAACAAACTCTTTGTAATGAGATAAACGTTTGCAGATTTATTTCATTAAATGAAATTACTTTTTTCTATTTCTGTGGAAGAAAGTTCTTTATTATTATTATTATTTCTGAAAATTATTAATCCGGAACTCGATAACTAAATGAGATTGAACAAGAGTTATTGATGGAATATCAGGAATATTTTGGTATTTCCAGTTTACAAATTCGTTCCGGAATGAAACAGACGAGAAGGAAGCATAGAGGAAAAATATTGTGCTAATTGAGTTGTCGTTGTCAGGAAGAAATGAAAGAAAAAAAAATACTAATGGAGAAAGTGTCTTAGAAAATCATTAAGGATAAAACACCTTCGAGATAAAAACAAGAAAGAGGATTTTGATTAAGAGGAATACTTCAATTTCAACAAAGAAAATTTTTTCATATCTGCCTATTGTTCTTATTCCCCATTGAAAATATATCAAATTATTTGTTTACAATTTTGTTTCTTTAAAAAGAATATTGTTCATTGTTCCGCTGACTTTCGTGTGAGAATGAGATGGATGAAAGAACAATAACATTATGAAAGATGAAAGAAGTTAAAGAAAATGAAAACTGTTAAAAATCAATTCCTTCCATTTAATCAAACATGTTACCGATTATTTCGCCTGACAAACGGTCATAAAAACCTAAGATATCGATTGACTATCGGACATCCAAAATAGGAATGGGCGGTATGAATTGAAAGTGAAAGACAATGCATAAAAAAATATTCATTAACATTTCTTAATGATATACTTAATGACAAGAATAAATATTAAGAAATTGAATGTTCAATTGATTATTTTTTGTTATTTTTTCATCAAAATTAACATGAATAAACTTCTGATTGTGATAAATCGTTTTCATACGGAGAAATATGAATATGATAAAGAATAATATTTGGTGACGGATAAGAACTTCCAAAAATCAGTTGAAATGACATGTTGACTTATTAAACAAATGTTAGGAAGCGTTAATTTTTAGGAAGAACAGGTTGTCTTCGCATACCGCCAAGACGGTACGAGGCCAGAATTATCATTAGAGAATAATTATCATCAGAAATTCAATGGAAAAAGAACAGAAAAGAATCGATGTAATAAAGGAGGAACTAATGGAAGAAAGGCGGAATATTCGTATAGACATAATTATTTAGTAGACGAATGTTTGGAAAACTACTATTGTTACAATTTCATATCCATTAGTAGGTCAGGGTAAAACTAACAGAAACAAGTGGTTCAAACTGCCGCTACAACTTCTAGTAATCGTAATGTGTTGTCTTAATGTAATGGGCTGGAGTGTAGTTTGAAGGGAGTTTATCGTCCTCAAACGTTCGAAAATAAGGTAGGGAAATAACTATCAAAAACGATAAATTTATTGATCTAATGGTATGCAATCATTCCCCATTTTCGTGAAGTTACACAACAAATTGTCTATGCTAGAATTCTTATCGTTTATACTCTCATTGTTCCATTTAATATTAAGAAATGATGAGAAGATTTTCAATATGTTTCATTCCAGATGAAACAACCTCTCTTTATCACTATCAACTATTGGAGGATAGTCAATTCTACGAATTCTTCGTCAATTTTCATGCGATGGACGAATAGATGGATAATATGGACGAATGAAAATAATAGGGATTTTTAAAGTTATCATTACCATTTCATGTAACTTGTCCAACTATAGATCAAAGACTCGTTCGGAGAAGCAACAATTTTCTAAACAAAGCACAGGAGCAAATGAAATAGAAATTATATTTTTTAAGACTTCATCCAATTTCCACTAAATGTTTCCTCTTAAGACTCTGCTTTTGTATATGTTTCCGAATTGAGATAGATGGTACATTGGTGCAACTTCATAAGCGATGTGATCAGGAGGAACATCCGCTGGATGTTATTTGTCGGTCTGAAGGAATTGGTTAGGTAGCAAAGTAACAATAAAATATTAATAATTGAAATAAAGATGCGAAGGATATACTTCATAAACATTCCATAAGTTGAATTACATATCTCTATATGCATGCTCCACAGTGTACGAGAGTAGGAACTGCAAAGATAAATTTGAAGCATTCTTTTCTTCAAAGGAAAAATGTTCGTTTCATCTTCATTATTTTTATCAAGAGTTGGAGTTCATTACAAATAAAATATGATGCAATTGTTGCCTACGTCCAGGTGGATTCGATTACTGCCAAAGAAGTCAAGGTGAAATAGAAAAAAGAAAGGTGAAAAAGAGGATCTACGCGTAAGTTCACGTTGATCATATTATGTGCATTGCCATTATGTCATTCATTTGCATCTCAAATTGAATCAATGCGAAGATGATTGGAAAAGAAAGTATGAAGTAGAAGAACACGATTTAACAATTATTCTCACCAATCTTTGTCTGATTATGGACGTAAGTATTTTCTATATCTTATTCAAAATCAACTTATGTCGATGAATAATTCATTAACAATGTAATAGATGAATTCATCATTGCCTATCATCTCTACGAATAACAATAACAGAGAAAACAATAAATTACGTCGTCAGAAGATTGATACTTCTTTTTCTTTTCGAACCATCAATTTTCTATTCTTTCCTTAATTTGTCAATGCAAAAAAATTAGTTCAACTATTCCTCAACAAATTTTCATTCTTTATTTCCTATTTCTACATCTTCCTACTTTTTACTTGTTATATCACTCAAAATGATACAGTACAACTTTATTTTATACAAAATTAACATAATGGAATGTGGATAAATGAAATATATTTATAAGAGGTAAATTGGGTCTGATTAATTGAATAATAGAAATCGAATGACATGGAAAAGTAAATGGACAAGAATGGAATGTCTAATAAAATTTCCGGTAGAAGAATAGCCAAGTGATTTAGATAAATCTTTTTCTGACATCAATGGCGAATATGGAGTTCCTTTTGATGTATAAAACTTGAGTTTACTTGCTGGTGATCGACCTTCGATATTCGTTGCATATAATTCCATTTCGAACACGCTGTTTGATTGCAGATTAGTCAAACGGAAAGTTGTTGATTCTGATGGAATGTCACTTATCTCCTTCCATCGTCCTTTATGACTAATGATGGATTGTAGAGATGTTTGAAAGAATATGCGTCGATATCGAATAAAATAAGGAAGAAGAATTGAACCACCATTACTAATCATTTTCCATCGAATTACATATTCGTTCGAATATGGAGAACGTTGTTGACTAAGAATATAAGGAGCATTTGGTGCTCTCAATTTCTTTGTACGAAATTGTTTCTCCCTTGAATAGAAACCATAACCGACACTATTAACAGCAGTTACTCTTAAGATATAGAAAGTTTCAGCAGTTAAATATTCCAGTTTAATTCGTTTCACATTGAACTGGACATCGTCCGGATGCAATTTTATGGGGAAATCGGTTGACACCGGATTCTCCCATGATGGAGAAGATGATGTTTTATATTCGACTCGATATGCTCGAATAGGGAGGCCACCATCATTTGTGGGTGGTTCAATTTCAATTAATAATGAGGTTGGTTCAATCTCTAATATGCGACAACCAGGAACACCAGGTGGTTCTGCCTTTAACACACGAAAATCAAAACGATTAGTTTGAATAACATTTTGTGCTTGACATGTATATGATCCCATGTAGACTTCGCTGTTCGGAGCTATTTCTAAAATACTACGACCTGGAACATCATCATAACGACGAAAGGCAGGTTCACTGGAATATATTCGAATTTCTTCTTCACCTCGAAACCAAGTAATTTGAGGAATCGGTTCTCCAAATACTTGACATTCCAGTTTTACAGCTTGTCCTAACGTTGTATCACGATCGATATCATGAACAAAATATGTATAATGATCTTTCTTCAATAATGGATCAAAGAACGGTTGATATTGAACGGTTATTCTTCCTGTGCGTTCTACACGACCAGCTGTATTATAAGCGATACAAGTATAATTTTGGTTATCTCTTCGATGGGCATCTTTCACTTGTAACACATGAATTGATTCTTTCTCCACGTAAAACGAGAAACGAGATTTCGGAGCAGTTTCTATGAAGTTTTCTCGACTAAAAGGCCAAATTCTCCATTCAACTATAGGTGGCGGCTCCCCTCGTACAATACATTTGAGCCGTCCCAATTGACCTTCACGAATTGTTTGATTATCGAATGGTAATATTTCAGGTGGTCGATGAACAGTTAATCTTCTTTCATTTCGAATAACTCCAAATAGATTCTCTGCTTGACAAATATAAACACCATCATCCGATTCACTTAGATAATTCACTCGCAAATATCCATTTGGGGCCAATTCATATTTGTTGGAGGTTGGAGATAGTTTAATTCCATCTTTAAACCAGTCTATAACAACTTTTGGTCTTCCGTCTGCTTCACATGATAGAACAGCAGTTTTACCTTTCGTTGCTGCGACATTTGCAGGTAAACTGATAAATTTCGGTTTTGTGCTAATTATCACTTCGATATATCGTTGGAGAATATTCGCCTTATTATTAATCTTTGCCAAACATTTATATAGACCACCGTCATTCCATCGAACGTTCTTTATGAATAATCCATTCTCTCTCAATTGATAATGAGAAGTTATTTCATATTGCATTATCACTTTGTTATCACTTGGACGTTGCCACATTATTTGAGGAGATGGTTGTCCTTTCGCTTCGCAAGTAATCGTACCCGATTGTCCTAGCAACAAATATTGTCGATACGGAGTATTGAAGAAGCGAATTGGTTCTTCTACTTCCACGAAAATCTCTTTTTTTATTCGAATACTATTGAATACCACTTGACAACGATAAAGGCCATTCATCTTCTCCGTAATATTTTGTAGAATTAAAATTAAACTTCTCTCATTTCTAATCAATGTATATTTTGAAGAGATTGTTCGATTCATTCGGATTAATTCATTTGAGGGTGTATACCATTGAATGAGTGAAGGATTCCCATTCGTTTGACATGTCAATTGCGCCATTCCATTCAAATCGACTTGTTCCGTCGCTTTATCAGGAATGATGAACACTTTGTAATTCGTATTAAAATAACAATTGGTCATCGATAGAAGAATGGTAACAAAGAATAGGCAAATCATTTTTATTTTTGAAATATTATTGAAATAAGAATGGAATGTTGATAAGAAAATACATTTATGAGAAAGATTTGATGAAAATTTTGGAGAATATTTACATTACGAAATTAAAAAAAATGATATTGTTTTGAGAAAAAAATGATTAATATTAATATAATATAATATTAATCATTAAATTTTCTTGCCAATGCTTCAAATTCGAATTTTAACACAATAGAAATTCTCGAATACTTCTAATTGTTTTTTCGCAAAAATTCCCCATTTCCATAATGATTAATTATTTTTGATTAATCATACTGACTAATCAGAAAAAAATAAAAGAAAAAGAAAAAATTTTATAACTTGTTAAATTGAGTTTTATAAGAGAAAGTTGATGTGTTAAATTGGATGAAATTTGGGAGAAATGGCCAATTAACATATTCTTCGTTGAAACTTTATCTTGATCCGATTCTTTGTCATTCAAATATGCTCGGAGTCTATAGTATGTTCTTATTACTGAGTGAATCGAATAAGGAACATCTTTTTCCTTCAAATCACATTGAACACTTGAAAATATTAAGTTTGTGTGAAATATTTGTCGAATAGATTCAATTAATAATTTCGATATATTTCTACAACTATTAGCCGAAATCAGTTTAGTTGGCAGATCAAAAATTATTAATTTTATCACCGTTTTCACTTCAACAGTTCTAATAACTTCGCTCGTCGTAGTAGATGTAGTAGTGGTCGTCGTGGTAGTGGTGTTAACGGTCTTTTCCTTCGATCTTAACACTAAAAATTTAGAGGAATATAATGAGAATGGGAGAGAAAGAAACCCCCTGAAGCTGAAGTTGCAATAATCACGATGGAAAGGATGATAGTTGACGATGCCAAAATTAATATAACAATTGTTGTGAAAGAAATTTTTTTAGCGTGATTATTCTTCTTTTCTTTCTTTCTCTCATCGATCTCATTCAATGAATTTAATCTTTTCACAGAAATAGTTTCGATGTTCGATATACTATCCGAACTGATATTTTCGTTATAATTCATGTAGTTTATGTAACTAATTAGAATCAAAGAATCTTTTAACTTTCTTCAACAATAAATAAAATCGTTTCCAATAAAAAGAAAATACATTTAACATTTTTTACAATTCAACAAGAGTTTTTATCCAGATATTCCGTCGATTATTCATCATCTTTCATTTCCTTTAATGATTCAACGTATTGCTTCAATTGTTCGTAATTATCCTTTCCAACGAATTTTATGTGACTACCCTTCACGGCAATATCCTTCTTCTCATTCAATATCTCCACATTCAAAAAAGCTAATTGTCTACCACAACGAGATACTTTTGAATGGATTTCCACTTCCTCACCTACAGCGACACCTTTTAAATAATCCACATTCAATGAGACCGTTACACCAGCCATATGATGTTTCGATGTCAACAATGTCCAGCTACTGATTATATCAATTAGAGTAGCGCTCATTCCCCCATGAAGACTACCAAAATCATTTATATGTTTATTTTCTACTTTAAACGTTGAGACTGTATGTCCATCTTTACACTCTAAAAATTTTACCTGAATAATGATATAAGTTTTAAAAGATAAACGGCTTAATTTAAACATTCAATAATTCATTAAAATTTTGCCGATTCTTTACCATTCTATTTAGGGCACGTAACATCTTTTAATTTTTCCAGATGGATGGATTTATTATTTTTCTTCTTTTTTCTTCCACAACGACTCTCTAATATAAAAAGATAATCTGAAAATGATATGGATAAATAGGAGATGAATATCGTAGAAAGATGATGAATCGGAAAATGATACTAAAAAGAGTCTAAAATCGGAAAACATACTCCATAGGTATTTTCCCCAAAAATCGTTTATGTGATTTATTGTCTTATTTATAAGATTCTTTCTATTAACACAGTAATAGATATAAAACTGATGTTAGTACAAAGCCAATTATATAAATATAGGACGAATTCTCCTATTTCCTAAGGATGGAAATTAATGGGAAATAATCATAAACACTGTTCGGTAAATGCTTCCAACAAAATTGCGATTTTCCCGAAACAATACATCTTATGAAAAATGATGAGTTACCATTTTCATCATTAGTGACTAGTGTTACGAAGTGAACGTTCAAAGACTAAAATTACGAACAAGCTTAAAAATTTTAAGTCCGAGTATTCTTTAACTTAAGCTTAAGTTTGATAATATATTTTTTAGAATAATGCGTATTTTTATCCACTTTATGTGTTGGTGATATAATCATTAAGGACACAATGATCCATGTTATACTTACATCAGTGTTAGGAAAATTAGGAAATAAAATAAAGATTTAAGTTCACACTCTTGTTAGGAAAGCAGAAAACAATAAAAATTTTATTTGAACTATCGTGATAATTGAAATGAAAAAGAATAGAAAGTAATGAACGGTATATATTTTTTTTATATTATTTATGTCGAATCCCCGCGGGGTAAATTAAAAAAAGAAAAAGATAACTCGTTAAAGGAGTTTTTTTTTAAATAAGATCCCTACCCGGCATAATAAAATCCTTGAGTACATCCTGAACATAGGAAGAAATATCGAAACTCGAGGTCATCGATAACGCCTCATCAGGTGAAAGCGGATAATTTATCGCATAATAACGGAAGGAAAACTGAAGGAGCCACGAGAACCCCTCGCATTGTGTATAAGATGGAACTGGAAGAGTTAAAACACATCCCTTTAGGAGGAATTGCCGGCGAAAGATAAATATAATGGGAAATTATCTGCATGATGCAAATCGGTAGTGATCTTAGCCAAGTTTCTCGAAGAAAAATGACATCCAACTTGAGCAACTCACATAGATCGGGAAGGAAGCCACGGAATCCACGAGAGTTGAAAAAAATGATGGAAAGAGAAATATCATCGGTATTCACATATGAGTAAGGAGATTAGAACTTATATTGTAGTCAGACGTTCATATTCGTATCAATATCTCCATCAATTACCATCGGTGAACCAACGACATCGATGTTTGTACTATCGAACGAACATCCGCCATCTACGTTATTGATACAGTTCCATACACATGAACAAGATACAATTCACCAATCTTTGAACCATAAATGGATTTCCTAATGAAGCAATTTGGTTGGCCATTTTTGTGAATCAAAAAAGTATCATTGTTAGCTATGTTATAACTAACAATAAACGTCTTAGCGATTCTTTCGCTACTGTTAAAATTCTTATGTTTCAGTCGCCATAATTTTGAGAATTCCAAGCCTTCATTCTTCGAAAAATTAGCAAATTTTTCAATGCTAACAACAGCAGATACGTTCGATACCATAATCGATCGGAGTTTGATTTTTGGAGGTCGTACTTTACCTGAAATAACAGACGACAAATTACAACTGGCAATAATCTTTTGTGATCCATTTTTAACTGCTTCTTACTTACACGAGATGACGGAGTGATTGGAGGAATCAGTAGATACGGTATTGCCATTCTGCTTCTCTAATTTCTTACCAGAGATGGCTTTAACATTTTGCCAAAGACCAGTCGTCAGAAGGTCAAGCTTTCTGTCGATAATCTTGTTCTCGTTTTTTAATTCGCATACTATAGCAGAAACACCACTCAATTGTTATGCAAGCTTCATAACAATATTAGTTATGTTTACCAATTTGTCGTTGTTCGTATCCACAGTACTTCTCTTTAATTTAGGAGTTTTAGCTCTACCACGTTCTCGGAGGGTTGACCGTGTTCGTGGTCGTCCACGTGTCCCATTCTTCAAAATTTTCTCGTCATTCGTCTCTTGAATAATAGTCTCGTCATTCGTCTCCTGAATAATAGTATCGAGCGTGGTAATCATTGTCTGTGTGAGATTGTTTGATGACAGACTGCGATCGTACTTCTCTTCAATCGCTTTATTATTTTAAATAATTTCACATGTCAAAAAAGCGGAATTTTTTCGATAAAAAACTGGAAAAATATAGAATTTTAACATTTAAACATTGTCAGTATATAAGGAAGATCAATGTAAAATTAAAAAAAGGTTCTAAAATTTAGAGTTATCGTGGATCAATAATTCTTCTCTAATTTACGATGATAATAGTTTAACTCGTCTCCCATTAATTGTCCATGCTGTATTACTGGAAATTCTTTCTGGAGAAGCAGAAGTTGCAGGAACAGATATAATTGGGCAATAAATGTTATATAAGAGTTCAATCTTATTTTTCGACTGTTTCCAATATTCCTTTAGAGCTTCACAACTCTCCACGATTTCTTCATTATATTGTCGTATTTCTTCAGATATAGAAGAATTTTTCTTCTTTGCGGAAGTTGCTTTTTCCTAATAGTTTTCATCGTACTTTGGTTTCTCAGAGATATTATTCTCCATTCAATAATTTTCTTTATTGAAATTGTTCCGCAGTCACCCAGACTGTATCGATATATTGGATGGAGAAATGTACTTATGACATAAATATCATCAAAACGAAAGTGATTTTCGTCCATAATATATAGAAACCTGTCCTCTATTATTTTCCTCATCATTCTACTTTCATACGAGTTTATCTTCATGAGAATTTTTGGAAAATAATCAGAACTACTTTTTGAACTTCATACAATGGTTGCATATGTTCAAGAAATAAATTTATTGATTTAAAATCGTCAAGATTTAGCCTAATTGGCAACAAATGATTCTTATCAATTCTCCATTCTTCAAATTGTAATAATCATCTTAGGGAATTGTTAGGGAAAGGAACACACTGCTCCATCTTGAGAAATGCTGAGATCACACTTGCCCTCTGCACATTAGAAGTCTAAAAGTTAGAAAAATTTGAATGCAATTAGCGATTTTTTGCGTTCTTTACTCATTCTTTCATGGATTATAGATTTGATAAATTTTACAGAACTTCAAATTTCAAATAGTGGTTCAATTTCGATAATTTATAATTTAAAAGTATGAGTCACACACCGGAGATTAATTTTGTGCACTACTTTGTCGAATATCAGAGTCTCTTTCGAATAATTAGGAATCCAATCATCTTCATCCTGTTTATCTTCTTCATCCTTGCTCATTAATAATTGGAGATCATCTTCGTAAAAAAAGTCGTCACTTTTAGTTCCAGACTTTCTTCTCCGATGTTCCAGACTGTTAGTTTCTTTAATTTTTTACAACCAATTAGTTTCGCCAATTTTCCCCAAATTATTAATTTCCTTAATTTCTTCCAAACAATATTGATTATTTTCATTCGGTTTTGATTGGAACTTCGCCACCATGTTACTAGCATTATCCGCAACTATATATTTTACTTTTTTTCTCGAACTAAAAAGTTCGATACTATAACTTTTTCTAAAAATTTTTAAGCTTACGTTAGTTGTCTTTGAAAGTTCACTTCGCAATACTATTGGTGACTGTCAAAAGTCTTCTTCGTCATTTCTTTTTACTTCAGCATTCTAACACATAAAATTATAGTAAGAATATTTATCTTCGTAAAAATTTTAAAAATATATAAATATTCTTCCATCGGTTACGATATAAAAGAAATCGATCAAGAAAAGGACGATGAGTGCGAGTCATATCGTCCGTCAGCTTTATTGGTGGTAGATTGAAAAGTTTGCGAATCTTGTCCTTCTCCATGGCATAATTTTGAAGAAGAGTTAACGAAGAATTAAAGAGCCAATAAGATGAGATGGCTGTTGGTATGAACCCTCCTATGACACCGATTGCTATAGATGTTAATCGAATGGCCGTTTGTCTGACAAATAGAAGAACTCGAGAGGTAGTGGACGTCTTCATTTTCGACGTATCAGTTGTGAGAACTTGATTCTCATTCAAATGATATTTCATCGATTTTGTTGCATTACTAAATTCGATATTGATCAAGTTAATAATAATTAACAATATGGAAATAGCACCAGTTTGGTCCGATTTGAGAAGGTTCTTAAACCAGAGACAACCGTCCTCACTTAAATCTGCTCGAAAGAATTTGCCATCAACTTCGCATAAACATCGAATTGAGGATGATATTAATAACCAGACGGGCATCTGTAACAATGTGGCGACGATCAATTGTGAAGGAAACGCTTGATGTTGCTGACGTGCATCATTCTGCCATTGCTTCACCTGAAAATGAATGAAATTAAAAAGAGAAATACGAGAAAAAACTTTTTTTGATAAATTTCTCTTGATTAGTTTCTCTTTTTCTTTCAGTGAAATATTTTCCGAAATCTTTTCATTTTTCAACAACTTCCTTCTCACTTCACTTGTAAGATGTTTAGACAATCTCTGTACTTTGATCGAAACGTCCATATTTGATTGAAGTAGTCTAATCATCAACCGATTACAATAGATGTTCAAAGGAGCAATGAAGACGAGTCGGGTGAGAATTGTCGTTCCAACAATCGTCGATGTCCAACTCCATTTATTATCATTTACTGATTTAAGATAATCATGTACATGATTCAATGTATTGACTGATTGATAAATTATTGGATTTTTTGTAGAAAGAACATACGGAAGTTTACCATAATATTTTTCATCATTTTTATCTTCTTGACATTTCTGAGTAAATAGAATGTCTTTCTTTTCATTCATTTCACTCCTTATTCATCGCACGACAAATCGATTGCCACTCTATAATAGAAATGTGGAAAGAAGATGATTGATAGTGGCTGATGTTAAATGATGTAAGATGACAGTGATACTCTTAACCCGAAAATTTAAATTTTCATATTTTTAATTCATTTTCAAATTTTCTCCGTATGACACTGAGAAATTGAATTGAGAAAGAAAGTTGTTTATTTTACCTAAACAACTTACTGAAAATGATTAATTTCATGTTTTATCAACCTCTTTTATTTATCGAATTCAAATATCTGAAATTATCAAATATCATGAAGAGAATCTGGACTTAAATGTATCATTTATTTTTCCTTCCATCTCCACATTTTTGATGTAAAATACTTGTGTTTCGATAAATCGATATTGGATGAAGTTGAAGTTGAAGAATTAACTTGAAAATCGAATGAAAAGGAAATGGTTAAATAGGGAAAATAACTAATGATTGATGTTGAAAAGAGGATTGATTAAGGTAAATAATATAGTTGATAAAAAATTAAACTTCTGTTACGAATTTTTCATTAATTTTTTGGAAATAATAATATAAAATTATTATTCATTATTTCTTTTTATCAATTTATAGTTTAATAGGTTAATTTATATATGAAAAGGGAACGTCATTCCATTTTTCTTCATAATTCTTATACATTTTATTAAAATTTTTTGAAGAAATGTCACAGCAACAATTGACAGATTATGTAAATGGATTATTGTACAGATATCTCAAATAATTCTTTAACTTATTCTCCGATAAAATGTATAACCTTCTTTCATTATTTTCACATGAACGAATTCTTATTTCTTAATAATCGAATCTATTGAGATGATTTACAGATGGGGAAGGATACAACTATTCCCATTATATCGCTATATTTTTATTGATTTTCAATTATTTGAAAGAAAATTCTTTTCAGTTAATAACATTATCAATTTAGTCATGAGTAAAGCAATGGAAGCATCGGCACCTCCGATGATGAATCCTGAACAAAATAGTTATCAGCAAGGTTCTCCATCACCTCCGCCCTACAATGATGTGTATCAGAATAAACCTCAAGATATGCATTTCCAACCACCACAACCGCTACAGAATCAGTATCAACAACAGGGCTATCCACAAGCCCCTGTTAATCCCACAGTCTATCCGCCAGGTGTTGGTGGACCTCCCGTCGTTCAAATTCAAGGAGTGCCCACTGGACCTATTGTCATTCCTCCATTGGGAACACGTCCTGTTGGCATGATATGTCCAAATTGCAGGAATTCGATACGTACTAAAACTGATAGTGAAACAAGTGTTCTGACATGGGTTGCTTGTATTCTATTGACGCCGTTGTTAGTTATTAAAATTAAAGTTCTATTAATTCTTCTCCAATTATCTATTTAGTTCATTATGTTGCATTCCATTCTGTATTGATGCGTTGAAACGAACGGTTCATTCTTGTCCAACTTGTCGTCATACAATCGGCGTGAAAGATTTTTAAACATACATTTCAAATAATACAAGAATTCCATTGAAGCTTGGAAGAAATATCTTCCAAACATTTCTTAACAGTGAACACGTATTTCAATTTCATTATAACAAACACCTACATAAGATGTACATGTTCTACGATAATTTCACAAATTTTATAGTATTTCCTCTCCCTTTTTTCCTTTTGAAAAAACATCTACTATTGAGAATAATACCTTATGTATCGATTAGTTCCCATATAAAGCAAGTGAAGAGAGTGCAGACAAATTAATTTTTAGAAACGTTCAACCATGTTGTTTATTCGTCTCTCCACTCTCATTCTTTTAAGTTCTCTTTATTTGTTGGGCGAATGTTTCACTGGATGTCCGAAACATTTTCCTGTAAATTTCGCTCTTTTTAATCAACAGCATCCTATCGATCCGTTAATAATAAGTTCAGCCAACATCGCCAAGTTTTTACTAAATATTCTATTTTCTGCAAATAAAATTTTTATATATCTTTCAATTCTTTAGTTCTTCTTTCGATTATTCTACGCCGACGGTCTTTATCGTTCATGGTTACCTCAATCATGAGAATATGGATTGGATGATAGATATGAAAGATGCACTTCTCCAAAACGTTCTCTTCGTTCTTCCCTAATTTCTTTCGAATATACCACTTCTTCAAGAATCCGACGGTGAATGTTATAAATATTGGATGGGGTAAAGGTGCAGAGACGCCTATTTATCCATTAGCTGCATGTCGCACTAAATTTGTGGGAAGGGAAATTGGAGATCTGATACTAAAGACTAAAATTAATCCAAAATTAATTCACTGTATTGGGCATAGTTTAGGGGCACATATTTGTGGATTTATGGGAAAGGCGGTGGAAGGAATTAAGAGGATTAGTGGAATCGATCCAGCAGGACCGTATTTCGAATCACAATCAAAAGAGAATCGTCTATCTGATACTGACGCCAAGTTTGATTATATTTTTATGTGAATTAATAATCTATTTGATATTTTGATAAAATGAAGTTTTGTGGATATTATTCACGCAGATAAATATTTAGGAATACATCAAGCAATTGGAAATGTGGACTTCTTCCCAAACGGAGGAAAGATGCAACCTGGTTGTTGGACACGTCGACGAAATATTAATTTAGGACCAAATTGTTCACATGTGAGAGCTATTCAATATTATATTTCATCCATACGTCAAGATTGTTCATTTGTGGCAACCAATTGTATTTCTTGGGGTAACTTTTTTCATTTCTGATTTAATTCTTACAATTCATTTTAGACGAATTCAAAGGAAAAGATTGTGAAGGAAATAAAAAAATGAGAATGGGATATTTCGCCTCTTCATTGGAACGGACGCAACATTTTCATGACACTTATTTTTTGAATGTTGAGAGGAAATATCCATTTTGTTGTTAATTCTTCTCATTTTTCATACTTATCAAACTATTTAATAAATCATTTATTTTCATTCATTTACACAAAACAAAAACAATTTAATTTATCAAAATTAAATTGTAAATAAGTTTGTAATTATAATTCGAAACATGTTTAACTACTTCTTGACTTTCATCGGAAGCAATTCATCATCATTCAACGACGAGATTTTATCCAGCGGATCATCTTTATGCTTTCTTTTCAGACGATATACTTCCAATTCCAGATCCGATGGTTCCTGTCCATGCTTCATTTCTTGATCACATTTATTATACTTGTTAAAATTATCTTGTTCGACATTGTGTTTCTCTTCTTCAACTTGTCGTTTCATTTCCTAAAAATTGTGTTATTATAATAAATTCAGTTGGCAATAACGGTATTCATAATAATGAAGAATATTCGAATGAATATCTATTAGAGAAGAAAAGTAATTTAGAAATATATTAACCGTTTCTATTTGTTCTTTAGAAAATTCTTGCTTGGGTTTTTTCGCTTTCTCTCGTCTCATCTCCCCATGCAACTACGAGAAAGAATTAGAAGATTATTCAACAAATCTGCTTTTCATCGAGTGACTAGTAGAATCAAATTATCAATAAACAGATGTTTAAATAAAGTTTTTCGAAAACGACAGAAGGAGAGAGGACCTACGAGAAAATTTATCATAAATCAACGTCCGCCTTATTGTTTGACGACAGGAGATATCTTAAGAATTCAGAAAGGTCACAATATATTTCCTGATAATCGAGTAGTCACTTCAAGATATTCATTATTGACATTTATTCCCATAAATCTATTTGAACAATTTCGCCGTTTAGCCAATCTTTATTTTCTAATGGTTGCCATTATTCAACTATTGATCGATTCACCTGTCAGTCCAATTAGTAGTATTGCTCCTCTAATTTTTGTGATAGTAGTAAGTGGAATCAAACAAGGTTATGAAGATATTCAACGACATCGATCAGATGCGGTAATGAATCGTCGATTATTAATTCGAGTGAGAAACGGGAGTAGCGAGCAAATTCCGTTGCATCAGGTGCATGTTGGAGATATTTTGAGAGTGAATCGTGATGAAGAGATACCGTGCGATATGGTTCTTCTAACATCAGCTGATGCTAATGGATGCTGTTTCATAACCACAACTAATTTGGATGGAGAGACTAATTTAAAGAAATTTTTCGCTCTTAAAAATACATCGCATATGAAATCAGATAAGGAATTGTCTATGATTCGAGGAGTTATCGAATGTGATTTACCCAATTCTGATCTGTACATGTTCCACGGGAAAATGATAACAGACAATATGAGAATGAATGGGAAACCGATTAAACCCGTTCTCCAATTCCCTAGACCAGTCACATTAGACAGTTCGAAGTACAATCTCTTGAAAATGAATCATCAGATTCATGACAGTAAATATTCAATTCCAACGGTTCAGAGTATGAGCAATTTTCGTGTATCCGTTCGTAATGCATCATCTCATCAAGACAATCAATTGGGTATTCATACGAATAGATTAATATATAAATTGGACAGTCGAACAGATCATGAACCACATCCCATAACTGATGATAATATCAAGAAGTTATTGGAAAAGAAAGGAAGTTATGAGAAAACGTTTGAAATAGACGAACATTATGACGTAATAGGAGCCAATAATGTTTTATTGAGAGGTGCCAAACTGAAAACGACTTCTTTCGTCTCAGGAATCGCAATTTATACTGGTTGTGATACTAAGATGGCAATGAATGCATTGCCCGTTACTGGAAAGTTTTCATCAAGTGAAGGACAAATGAATAAATTCCTCTTAATTTTTATTCTAATACTTATCATCTATTCATTTTTTGGAGTAACAATGAAGAATTGGTACTCTACACAATTCTTGTCTAAACTTCAATATATGATCAATTATAATATAATTGACACGAAACTTTCGTTCGGTGGTTTCATATCCGATTTTTTTCAAATGCTCATTCTTAGCAATTATATAATTCCCATTTCGTTATATGTAACAATAGAATTTTGGAGATTCTTCGATTCAGCTCTCTATCAACGTGATCGACATATGTGGAAAAGAGATGACTCATACAAATCGGTGATGTTGGACGAAGAGTTGGAAGAGAGTCAGGAAGAAGATATTTTGAAATTATTTCAAGAAACACTTCCTGAGGAAGATAATATTATTCGAGCCACTGCAAATACATCAGATCTCCATGAGGATTTGGGTCAAGTAGAATATTTATTTTGTGATAAAACGGGAACGTTGACGATGAATGAAATGAAATTGAAAAAAGTCAGTATTGCGGGGAATATTTATGATCTGCCTGAACATGTATCTTTAATAACTGGAGGAACAAACTCACAAGATTTGGCAAAAGAATTCTTATATTCTTTACTTCTCAATCATTCGGTGATGCCGGAAGAAGAATGTCCAAAAACATGGAGAATGCCCAAATATGAAGCATCGTCACCAGATGAATTAGCTTTTCTTGAAGGTCTATTTCCGTTTGGTGCCGTTTATTGTGGATCATCAATCAATGAAAAACGAGATGAAGTGAAATTGTTAAAATATTCAGGTAAATCCATTCTATGGGAAAAACCTTCAGCGGAATTTGAGGTTCTCGAAGAAATGGAATTTGATGCGGTTAGAAAACGAATGAGTATCATCGTTAAAGAAACGGCTACATCAACTATCAAGTTGTATGTGAAAGGAGCTGATTCTACAATGATGGAACGATGTATCAAATGTGAATATTTTGAACAAGTAAAAGAACAAATTGTCTCATTCTCCAGCATTGGTCTAAGAGTATTGGTAACGGCATACAAGATTTTGAGTGAAGAAGAATTTCTTTCCATTAAAAAGAAAATATTCGAAGCTGATTTGGATATATTAAGAAGGGATGAGATTCTGATGGAAAGATATGACGAAATCGAAAATAATTTTATTTTGTTGGGAATTACTGGCGTAGAAGATCGATTACAAGTGGGAGTTCCTGAAACTCTGGCCAATTTGAAATCGGCTAGAATATCAATTTGGATATTGACAGGTGATCGGAAAGAAACGGCAATGAAAATCGCCTATTCTTGTGGGCTGTTCGATAAGGATACATTAATACTCGAACTGACTAATTTGAATGAGACGGCTAAATTTGATATGAAGACGGAATTCAATGATAAATCGAACACATCCGTCAGCGATAATATATCGTATGTTACTCAACGATTGATGAAAGTGAAAGAACAAATTGAAACGAATAAGGAAGAAGATAAAGCGTTAATGATCGATGGGAAGAGCTTGAGAATGATTATGGAAAATAATAAAGAATTTCTCAGTAATATCATATTAAGAATGTCGAGCGTATTATGCTGTCGAATGGCACCAATTCAAAAAGCTCAAATTGTGGATATGGTGAAAAATTCGAGTTCACTCCCCATCTGCGCTGCAATTGGAGATGGTGCTAATGATGTTGCAATGTTACAGAGTGCTCATATCGGAATAGGTATAATGGGGAAAGAAGGAAGAGAAGCTGCACGACGTTCCGATTATTGTTTCGCTCAATTCCGTTCCATCGAAAGAACATTATTAGTTCATGGACAACAATTTTATTGGCGATTATCATACATTATTCTCTATTTCTTTTATAAGAACGTCGTTTTTATAATGCCACAAATTCTTTTCGGATTTCACTCAGCCTTCTCTACTCAACCTCTTTATACGTCACTCCTTCTCACTCTTTACAATATCTTCTTTTGTTCATTACCAATTCTCATATACGGTATATTTGAACAACAGACGACTTCTAATCGATTGATCTCCTCTCCTATATTCTATTCATATCATGTTCGCAATCAGTTACTTCTTATTCTCAATTTCGCTAGATGGAACTTTCTCGGTATGTGGCATGGTGCCATCTCATTCTACATTCCTTATTTCATGATGAATATGAGCGAATCCACACGAAATGATGGAAAACAAATGGATATTTATGGTTTTGGTATCATCATTATGACGAATGTTGTTCTCATTGTCAATTTCAAATTATTGTTAGAAGCAAGATACTGGAACTTATTTTTCTTGTTATCCTTCTCTGGAAGTTTCATGGCAATTCTCGTATTTTATACTTTCCTCTCTTACATTTCATTCATGCAAGAAGAAGATCTACAAGACTTAAGTCTCCTCGTTTTCGGACAACCGACCACTTACGTAATTATCGTACAATCTCTTCTTATAGCTCTTATTCCAGATATCATATGCATTTGTATAGAAGATTTAGTCATTTCTCGTTTAGTGACGAAAAATCGAAAAGGCAGACAATTACATACAACACAACAAAGTGTATCGATCGCTAGCGAATATGGTGAAAGTGGATTGATATCAGATTCAGCCAAATCGAACTAACCTCTACTAATGACTTCCCCGGAATTGTCACTTTCACTTTCGAATCCATACAATTATCTTCACTAAATTTCTATAAAAAAATCATTTTTTCCATCCAAATTTAAATGATTTACTAACTTCGTTCGCTAACTTACCTGCCTCTCCTGTACAATATGAACTTTTCAGTAGAGAAAAACAACAACGATATCCCCATTTCCCATCCTTCCAATAACTTCCCCAGATTGTCTAAATGGAAAGAGAATTAAATAGAAAATTAAATAAATTAAGAGAATTAACTGTGTGATTGAGAGGAAATATATTCTCGCAATATCGAGATGTGACCGTAATGATTTCTTTCTTTGCTGGCATATTAATACGTTGCTTATACTGAACATAATCTTCCTATGAAATAATTTTATTAAAAATTCATTTGGAAATTAATCAAATTAACTGATTGTCCCAAAATCTTTAAATGATTCTCATCAAGTGGTCCATTTTCCGACAATTTATATTTGTTAATGACATTCTCTCTCGCCATACGGTGTAACTCTTCTGATTTCTCTTTGTACGCTTTCATAAGTTGTGCGGTCTTCGAAGGACTTGCTTGAAAGTTGACATTTAATTCTTTTCCCGACATTTCCCAAGCGAATACTATTACACGAAGTTAAGAGATTTCATTTACACCAAATCTAACATTGTGCTTTAGCAAAATCTCGAGTTTCACCTGAATATCTTATGAAATTATCTCCGATATAACCGTTCCTAAAAAATGAAATTAATATAAATTACATATGAACAAAATATTCAAACTTTCCATTATCTTTTTCAGTGTCATCATAAGGATTCTCTCTCATTGATCGCGATTTAGCATCATAATATGCACTGTCCAAATTCAAATTCAACAAATACTGTAAAAAGGAAAATTATATTAGAGAGGATGTGGAGATAGAAATAACTTTAGCAATATCTTCTCGAATTCGTAGATTTCTTACACTAATTCGATTCGTCTCATCGATTTTCTGACCAGGTTGTGCCATATCATCCGCATACTTGTCTTCGTCATCTTCTAATTCATCCTTATTACCATAAATCATATTCTTTTCTAATTGTTTATTCTTATAAATTTGTTTGGCTTGCTCGAACTTCTGGAAGTCCTCGGATAACTGATTGAAAATTCTCGCTCCATCGACACCACTCCAACGATCACGTTTTCCATCATATGATAAATTAAGTTTCGGTTGCAAAATTTCATCCCTACAAAAATTCTTCATAGTGAATTTCGCTCCAACTTTCCTTGGTCGTTCACAACAATCCTTTTTTTTATGTGTCACTGCTCCACAATTTTCGCAAGCACCTTTTCTAAATTTCGTGACGATTTCACTCGATCTCCCTCCTCGAACATATGTTTTGTCCAACTTATCATATTTCTTTTGACGACTGTCGGGGACACGTTGATGACGCAAAGTAGGAACATTATGTTCATTAGTTGCATACCATGGAACATCCACCATATATTGGGGAATATGTGGATTAATATCATTTCCAACTTCGTCGACGGCAGCTGGAGCATCACCAGCCTTTCGTTGTTCTTCCAATTCCTTTTGCTTCCGATATTCCAAACGTGACTGTCGTTTCAACGTCGAAGTTCCATCATCATCATCATCTTTCGGTTTCCTGTATTTAGCCGATGGCGGTTCCGAACAATGATGAGATGACATTATCAATTATTAGAGGAATTGAATAAACTTTCCCCTGAATTTGATTTCCGAATAATTTCGATGTTATTTCGGACAAAATTCGAAGAATAAAACTTAGAATTTGAACGAATAAATGAAGTATACATTTTCAGTTTGAAAGAATTTTATCAAAAACTTCTTTTGAGGAAAAGTCGAGGGAGGGAGAGAGAGATATTATAAATGTATTATTTTATATTTTCAATATATTTTTGTTAAGTATATTATTAAGAAATAATGAAAGGTCAATTTATTAGATTAAATACGAATAAATAAATGTGTATGTACGTATAGAGATGGTTGTGTGTTTTATAGAATTGAATAAAAATAATGATTTTTCTCTATACGAGAGAAAGAATTGTTTATTCATTGATTCGTTTATTTATTCGCTTTTCTTCGTTAAACTTATTTGAATTCGTTTCAGAGAGAACAGAATTCGTTCATAATAATATATAGAAAATAGAAGAAGAGTTGTCAGGAGTAAAAATATCAGATGTGTATTATTGAAACATCATGAAATAATTTGGTGGAATTTGAGACAAAAATAAGAAATTTATTCAAAGTAAAAACAAACTTTTAATTTATCTTTGATTATGTCTGTCAATTATCTTGATGATGATTCACCAATACCAGAACAAGATGTTGTTCAAAGACGATTAGAAATTCTGAATGAATGTGGCGAAACGAATAATAATTTACGAGCACAAATTAGTCGAACGGAAGAATTCCTCATTAATGCCATCAAATCATATGTGATCGAATTGAAACAATTAGAGAAGAAAAGTCAACCTCATATCAAACAATCGAGAAAATATTATGTACAGAGATTGAAGACGTTAGAGAGTCGCATTGATTCGACTGCAGCCAACACTCGATTCGAAGGAGCACAAGGACTCTATATCGCATGTAAAGAAATGAGTATTGGAATCGAAGAGAATCTCTTACAGTCAACTCTAAATTTAGACAAATTGAAATTAATCGATTTAGATACAAGTAATCTCTCTCAAATTAATGAAGCTATGAACAATTGTGCAGGATATTTGACAGCTAATCAAGAAGAGAAAGAGGAGAAAGAGAAAGTACTATTCCTCTTACAAACATTAGAGAAGACGATTGAACGAGCGAACAGTGCCGTTGAGACGAAACGTTGTGCAGATGAAATTCGTCAGATTAAAATGAAAAAATATGAAGAATCCAACGAAGAATTATTTAAAGAATATTTCGAAAGTAAAAAAAATATAAAAAAATCACGAAAGTTTTACAAGAGAAAACTGGAAGTGTTATCTCATTTAAATTATTTA
This sequence comes from Seison nebaliae, assembly GCA_023231475.1. Taxonomy (NCBI): domain Eukaryota; kingdom Metazoa; phylum Rotifera; class Pararotatoria; order Seisonacea; family Seisonidae; genus Seison; species Seison nebaliae. Next base: position 54,721 of record JALJEE010001273.1, on the reverse strand, counting down.
GTGAAACATATTGAAGAATTGCGAGAGGCGTCAAAGGAGGCGAAGAAAAACTATTGTGTAGAAATGAGAAAATTGTCAGAATATTCGGAGAAAGTTCATTCAGAAAGAAAGAAAGCTGCAGAAATGGAAGAACAAAAAAAACGAGAAGAAAATCAAAAAAAATTTTTAAGTTTATTATCTGAAACAAATACAGAATTGACGACGACAACTTCAAAAAATCAAAGTATTCTCAGAAGAGCATCAACTATCGGTCAATTGAAAAGAAAACATAAATTATCTCGAGAAAATCGTTTAAATTCGATTGATGTGGAAAAAGATTTTTGTTTTACTCAAGCGAAAAAGTTGACGACAATATTGGCGTCGCCCTCTTTCCCCAGACGATCCTGTCCCATTAATTCGTCATCAATAGAAGTTGGACCATCTTCAGAATTGACTGAAGAATCGATAAAAGAGGAGAATGAAGAAACGAAAGAAACGACGCGATCACCTGAAAGACAACAACATATTTTCGAGCAAGCCTATCTCGTATTTTCTGGAAAGAAAGAAAAAGAGAAAACTGATGAAGAAGATGAAGACGATGAAGTTCTTGTTAATTCTTCTAATAACAACGAAGAAATAAATATTACTGAAAATAATAACAATAATAATAACAGAGAGAGAAATAGTTTGACTTCATCATCTATGTCCACTGATACGGAAGATGATGATAAAAAGAGTTCCATAATGGACGGTTCTCAACAAGAAAATATTGAGAAGGTAGATGATGATTTTCCTCATCGACAACTCATCATCTCTTCATCATGTGATAATACACCACGATCAACTACTTCGTTTGTCAGTCAATCTCTTGTCGATAATCGGTTGACGACAAATGGACAGAATTCAGTAATAGAGAATGAAGTTGAAAGACAGAATGAAATACTTGAAGGATTCCGTAGTTTAGATCATTCTCTTTCTCGAGAAGCGTTGCAAAATCATGTTCATTTTTATCCGTTATCCTTAAAAGATGAGAAAGAATATTTATTATATGCGAAGAAGATAGGTGTGGAAAGAAATGATAATGAATTAGGACGACTATTTGATAAAGTTTATTTCGAATTAAATCTCCAAGAAAAACAAATGCTTCTCAATATATCGAACATCAGAAAAATGAATGAAGATAATCCAACTTCGAATGATTATCTAACTTATTTACTCTCAATTGTTATCGATGTCAATTCCAATGTTGATCTAATCACTACAATTGCCGATTCTCCTTCTACTAATGAGTCTTCTGGTAATCTATTAACGACGGATAAGACGATTGTGCAAGTGGAAGATCGTCAACGACGTCTCTCTAACCCCACATTATTGTCGGAGAAAACGGTGAAAGAACATCGTCGCAATCAATCATATGGTGTTCCGATGATAATGACATCAAATATTTTGTCATCTGAATCAACTCATGCGATGACGTATTCGAACGGTGGTCAGAATGATGAGAATAATGTAAAATCATTTCTTACTCACTTTCGTGATTCGATCCGTTTAGGGAAGAAGACGAGTGAAACTTTTAAAAATCCTTCTACTACAGATATTAGTTCTTCCGATGATGTATCTCATGAAGAGCGTGACGATTACGAAGTAATGACTGAACATAAAACAAAGACACGGAGTATGCGTACACCATCGTTATTGCAACGCATCATTGGCAAAGATAAAAATTATATGAGCATCGCTCACGAAGATAATGTCATGTCAAGTGAAGTTTGTATTCATTATTTCTAATTTCCTTCATTTTTTCTTTGTGATAATAAAAATGTAATCGATATTCCTTATTATTTCATATCTTTAATTTATTTTAATTTTTCTTTATAATTGATTGATTGATTGATTGATGGATAGATAGATCGACAAATAATTTCAATGTCATCTGAAGGTAAACGAAATCAAATACGACTTAGCGACAATACCGATTGGAGGAATAATCGTTCATCATCGTCGAATATCATCACCGAATCATCTTCCTCAACCACAGTAACCACTTCATCTTCAAACTTAATTATGAGAACAACATCTGTTTCATCTTCATCTTCTATCTCTTCAACCAACAACCGGAAACAATTCCGTCCATTCTCTGAATATTCTTCTTTTTCGCCTGAACACTTCTCGACATATCTTCCAGCAATCGCTTCTTTTCATTCTCAATCGTCTACTCCAACTCACAGAAATCGTCAATTTCATGATGATGATGATAATGATAACGTTCTGACAAACGATCCGTCAGACGAACAAAACGATTCGGCAACATTCGACCAAGATTTCTATAAGAAATCTTCTGGACGAGTCAGTCGCTTATCTTTTGCTTAGAATTTTATTTTACTTGTTGCGTTTCTCTTCGATTTTTTCTTCCTTTTTCCATTCTAATTTATTTTTATAATTCTTATTTTGAATAGTCGCTATTTATTTGGAAATAAAAATGACCTTATATCTTCTGATATTTATGTCAGTTGCCATTTCTTTAATTTTGTGCGCGAAATTTCAACTTCCCCACAAAAAAATCCAACAAAATTTAATTTAAACATCGAATTCCCTTTCTTTTTTGTTAAATAAACTATTGAACATAATGAGCATTCTCTCTCCAATACCTACCACCAGTCGTAATGAAGACGTAGAAATTGAAGTTTATTGATTTTAATTTTAAATTTTTAAAGCTAATTTTGGAAGGATATCAAGTTATTGTTCAATGGAAATGAAAATGAGAATAATAATTCTATCTTTCCATCATATTATCCGATTAAATTGCCAAAATTCTCAAATCCCGATTTACTTTACGCCACAAAGAATGTCGGTCGCCAATTGACTCAGGCCGTAACGGATTTGTTAAAATTGCGTCCGCAAGATCCAATATCTTTTCTAGCACAGAAACTCAGATTCTATCACAACGATTATCGATATAAACAAGAAGTGGCACGACGAATAGCATTATTGGAATTGGAAATGAGAGTTCGTGGACAAAATGCAGTTGTTACGGCCAAATCGAAAACATTGTACGATGCTGCAATGTGGGAGAAGAAAGCGGCAGATGTAAGTCGAAAGTTGGTGGACAGTATTATTAAATCGGCAATCCAACGAATAGGTCAAGAATATGATCAAACTACGGATACCAGTCAATGGGTAGAAAATTTAAATAATCAGAATGCCCAAAACATTTTCCAACAACTCCATTTGAGCAGTAACATTAATTATAATTATATGTCAAGTGCGGAGCACATGCCACCAAAGATGAGACGAGATCTGACCCTAAATAATGCAGAATCTTATAAGTTACGAGAACGTATTCCGTTAGGAAAGCCGGAAATGACAGAAGATGATTCGAGTGAATATATTGGTTATACACATGGCATTATTCCCACAGCTGTTGAAGTGAAAGAATGGAGCGAAATGAAGAAGAAAGAGGACGAACATCAAAAACTACCGATATCATTAAAGATGAAAGAAGATGAAGTGTATGACTCATTTGAAAGAAATAAATATGAGATTCAACTACGAAATGCTATGAAGGCAGTCGAAAGAGAAAACATCTTGAACAAGTTGAAACATTTCTGAAACATCAAAATCAAATCACAATTGAACTTTCTAAAACGTTCCCAATTTCACTCAATAAAATGATAATGATTCATAATTAAATTTCTCTTTTCATTTTCATTTGAAAAACAAATATTTACCAAAAGATTAGGAGAGAGAAAGAGAGAAGATAAGAGATGAGTGTGCGAGTAAAATAAGTGGAGAAAAAAGATCAGGATCAATTCATGACCATTAACAAATGACGTCATTGGATTAGTAGAATCCTTTCGAATTGAATATTTCTTTTATTTCAATTTTTTCCTTTACGAAAACTTGGTGTAATTATCATTTATTCGTTTCGATAATGGGGAATATTCTTTCGGACAATTTAGGCGATAAAATTAGTGAAGCTGCAATGACAGACGATGCAGTAAAACTACAAGGATTTCTTGCCGATTGTTAGATGACAAGAACTTTTTATATTTCATTTAACATATTCCTTAACATTAGTACCACCAACAGAAATCGATAAACAAGTCGATCCACATGGAAGTAACGCCTTATTCATTTGTGTGACACACAATGCAGAAAACTGTGTTCAGTTTTTGTTGAAAGTTTCTAATTCTTCTTCTTCTTTATCTCAATTAAGTTTATAGAATGGAGCTGATCCAAATATTGGAAACTTAAAAAATGGATATACACCTTTGTATGCAGCTGCCACTTTTATTGATCCAGTTATTTTTATTTGTGGACCTCTCTTTAAAAACTTTTCTCATCTATCAGACGAATAGTGGTCGTAATTCACTCGAAGTATTGAATATTCTCGTCAATGACAAACGAGTGAATTTGAATCAAGCGGTCACAACAGCTTTCAGAAATAAGACATCAAGAACTGAAGACATGAATCCTCAATTGTCTTTATCTTCCGTTTTAAATTCAACTGATAATTAATAATAATTATCATATTTATTATTATTTATGTGATAGCAAGTTCCATTGATGGGTTCAATTAGAATTGGAAAAACAAATTTTCAACATGCAATTACGTTAATTGAAGCTGGTGCAGATGTGAATTATGCAGAAGAAACGACAAGTTAAAATCTTTCGATTTGTGTTTTGAAGGAAATCTCTTTTAGAAGAGACGCCGCTCGTATTAGCATGCTATTACAGCAGTCGAGAATTGATAGAAGCATTATTGAAGAAGAATGCCGATGCGAAACATATAACAACGGGAGGATATACTACTCTCCAATGGTTGGCGGCTGGTGTAAATGACGATCCAGCTCTCGTTGATATTCTAGTTCGTTTTTAATTAATTGAACAAAATTGATGGATTATCTTCTTCTGTAGGCTGAATATGATTTGCAAATTGATCATAAGAATGATCAAGGACGAACAGCTCTCATGATCGCGTCGTATGTGAATAAACCGAAAACTGTAGAAAAATTATTGGCACTTGGTGCTGATTTCAGTCTGACAGATCGATTTAGTTCGTTTATTTGAAATGTCTCATTTCTCAAAACTTTCTTTTGTAGTGAAAACAGCTTATGATTATGTAGCGAGTGATCCATCGAAATATAACCAAGTCATCCAAATCTTACAAAGATATATATCGGCTTAAAAAGAAGATCATTAAAATACATTTACTTTCAATAAATCGTCACAATTTACATTCTAAACAATCCAAAACGAGACGTTCCTCCATCTAACCGACTTGCTTCCATTCGATTCATTTGCCATGAATTACCATCGTTATAAATGAGAGATAAACATAAAGATAAGACATGTCTCGTGTCCAATGGATCGATGACGCCGTCGTCCCATAGACGAGGTGAAGTGAAAAATGGATTTCCTTCTTTTTCATATTTGTCTATAATCGGTTTCCTAAATTTATCCATTTCTTCTTGGGTCCATTGTTTGTTGGACGAACCTCGTTGACTTTTCGCCATTTCAACTTGAAGTAAAACATTTGCAGCTTGAACGCCTCCCATAACAGACGTTCGGGAATTAGGCCAAGCGAATAAGAATCTTGGACTTTTATTTTTTTATAAATTAATTTTAATGTTCCTCCAAAAATAACTAACTCGTATGATCGCCCACACATTCCATAATTGCCAGCGCCATATGAACCGCCTACTATCACTGTAATTTTTGGAACTGTACAAGTGGAAACTGCCGTTACCAATTTAGCTCCATGCTTGGCTATGCCACCTCCTTCTGCGTTCTTTCCAACCATAAAACCTGAAATATTAAAATGAAACATGTAATTAGAAATAGAAATTATTCTACCATTAATATGATTAACCAGTAATATTTTGGAGGAATAATAATGGAATATTTCGATTATTACAATATTGAATGAAATGAGATCCTTTCATTGCTGATTCAGAGAAAAGTACTCCGTTATTTCCCAAAATGCCTATGGGAAATCCATTTATATGAGAAATGCCCGTGACTAATGTCGTTCCATAAACAGATTTGAATTCGTCGAATTCACTGTCATCTACAAGACGACTTATAACTTCTTTTACATCATAACTTTTCATGAGATTTGCACCAACAATTCCATACAGATCATTTTCATTAAATTTTGGAGGTAGAGGTTTTCTTCTCACTAGGAATTTCTATAAATTTCAATTGATGAATAAAATTAAATAAACTTCTTTTATAAACATTCTTCTTCTCATAAGAACATTGTTTGATTAAATCTCTCGCTATTCTTAATGCATGCTCATCATCTAAAGCATAATGATCAGCTACTCCTGACTCTCGACAATGTAAATCTGCTCCCCCTAATTCTTCAGCAGTGACCGTTTCTCCTGTTGCCGCTTTCACTAACGGAGGTCCACCAAGGAAGATCGTCGCTTGTTTCCTCACCATAATTGTTTGTTCAGCCATTGCTGGTACATAAGCTCCTCCCGCTGTACATGATCCAAGTACAACAGCAATCTTATAACATAAAGAAATTTTATTGAAAAGTTAGTTAATTACACAAAATGAACTTGAGGTATCCCTTTGGAAGACATTTGAGCTTGATTGAAAAATTCTCTTCCGAAGTGATTTCTATCAGCGAACAGATCGACTTGTCTGGGCAAATTCGCACCTCCACTGTCAACTAGATAAATTGTTGGCAGTCGATTCATATGAGCAATTTCTTGTGCTCGCAAATGTTTCTTCACCGTTATCGGATAGTATGTGCCACCTTTGATTGTTGCATCGTTTGCAATAATCATACATTCTACACTATGTTAATATAATTTATTATATTATTTCCAATTAAACAGTTCATTAATCAATATAAACTTATTAATCATTCCAATTCCAGTTACAACACCTCCAGACGGAACTTCTTCATTTCCGTACATTTTATATCCTGCCAATTGAGATAATTCGAGGAATGAAGATCCCGGATCCAATAATTGAGCCACTCGATCTCTAACTAACAGTTTTCCTTTTGACAAATGTCGAATTTTCGCCGATTCACTTCCACCATCAATGATTTTCCCACTAATGCTTTTCAATTCATCTACCAACTTTCTCATTTCCAAATGATTTTGCTTAAATAAAAATTCAGATATAATTGTCGAGAAGATATTGTGAAAAAAACTTTAAAGTTCTCCGATTTCCTGTTAATAGATGTTGAGAGTTGATGGATCTTATCTCTCACATTGTGTCCATTAATATTCGATGTATGAAAAGAAGAAAGAATTTTATGAAATCGTTTATTCAATAAATTTCTTTGACTTATCATTTTCTAGTAGCAGAAAGAACTGATTTAAAATATTTAATTTTTCTTTCCTAATTTTTTCATGAAAACAAACTAAAAATTTAAACTATTCAATTCTCTTAATTGAAATTTATTTTATTCATTTTTTTTCTTTCTTCTTCGATATTGCCAACAACACAAATTTACACATATAGACGATTTATTATAAGGTGTCATTTTCATCGTTTTCCATTAATTCTTTGAAAGATAACTAAAATTTCCGGTTCACGTCATTTATCCCATTGGGAGTTATGGCTCCATTCAAATATTTAATCTTGTCAATGAGACCGAATGTATCAGATGTTATTCAATTTTATTTCAAAATTGAATAAAAAACTTTTCTCTATTTGTAAAGAAATCGAATTATGATGAATATGGATATCGAATCAAAAGTTATTGTGATTCTCATTAACATAATATCATGTCAATTACAATTTCATTCTTTGAAGGTAATGCAAAAATTGGAGAAGGTGATGAGGAGGAAGAGGAGGATGATATTGGACATGAGAGAAGTGAATTTGAGAAAAATAAAGATGTTGATAGGAAACGACATATGAATAAATTGAAGAGTGTTCATGAATTGAATTGGTTGGCCAAATTGGAATTTACTGTGGGATCGTCTTGTCAGAACATACTCCTCGAAACTTCGAATAATTTGGCTGACAAAACGTTGTATCAACCACCATTTTCTTTATCAGCACTAAAACAATTTCAAATCAATGCAAGAGATGACAACAACTTTCTATCTAATCTAATTCTAAAGAATCGATATGAGAGAAATAATGATAGGAACGGGAAATCATCTGTGGATGAAGTTGTTTGTGGAGGAATTCCTGAGAAATTTCGTGCTCAATTATGGTACTGGTTGACGAACGCTTCCACTAAAGAAAAGAGTTCGACATCAACTTATTCGGATTATTTTAAATTGATGAAGCGACATGAAGCAAGTCAGAAAGATAATTGGGATAATATTGAACTAGTTCTCCACTTTTCATTTGATGTCTTTATATTACTCATGAAATTTAAACATAGGATTTACTTCGAACAATTCCGACACATCCTTGTTTCAATTCAATGAACGCGGTTGGTGTTTCCAAATTGAGAAATATTCTTCGAGTTTTGGCATTTGTCTACGAGGATATGGGTTATTGTCAAGGTGTTGCCATGGTTACCTTTGTTTTAAGGAGGATAGGTGAAAAATGTCGTCAATTGTAGGTGGTCGCTCAATTACTACTAGTGATGGAGGAGGAATATGTGTTCTGGATTATGTGCTCAATTATCGAGAATGTGTTACCTGCTGCATATTATTCGAGGAAAGTTCAAGGACTACAAATTGATCAATTATTATTGAGAGATCTCATTTCCAAATTTTATCCGGATCTTGATAAAATTTTTAATAAATTCCAAATAGGTTCCTTTCATATACTTCATTGATGATAATGGAATTTGTCTGTAGAATTATCTTTAGTGACCATTGGATGGTTTCTGACACTTTACTCCAATTCATTTACTCATTCCTCTCTAATACACCGAATTTGGGATTGGTTGTTCTTTGAAGGACATTTAGTTCTCTTTTATGTGGCATTGGGACTACTCGCTTATTCAGTTTACTTTTATTTTTCAAAATTTGTTTTCATTCAAAATTCTTTTTCCAACAGATGGACAAATTGTTAAGTTATGAAACGTCGACAGACATTTATCAGCATTTGACTGATTTACCTTCGTCAATCGACAATGTTGATCTATTGTTACATGTTACCTAATTATATTTTTAAAAGTTAAACGTGATATAATTTCATGCTCCTCTTTTTTTCTTTAAAGTTATCGATAATAGCGCGAAATACATTTTCTCCTGATCGATTAATGAGAACTCGACAAAATTATTTAATGAAAGCAATTGGTGATAACAATGATATATCTGTTATAAATTTTTGATTTGAATTTATTATAATAATGATTTAGGATGAAGCTTTCGTCGGTCAGAAACGATTAGAAATGATAAGAAATCGAATGCCGTTAAAGAGTTTATTTATGACACAACGTCAGAGACATCGAAGTGAACCGAATTTGAAAGATAATATCGTCACTCAACGATTACATCCATTAGAGAATCCTTATCAGAAACAGAAGATTAATTCGAACAACAATACGAATAATAATCATAATATGGGCGATTATGAGAAAAGTTTCTTTAACTTAAAATTTTAATTAACTTCATTTTTTTTTTCATATATTAAAGTAAATAAAAATGTTCATCAAACTGAATTGTTAGTTAATTTGAGACAAGCAATTCTACTTGTTTGTGATCATTTTCAACGTTTAAATCCAAAACGATATCGCAACATAGTTTCTATTTTCTTTCAATTCGTCCATTTCATTCTCTTTTAGAAATTAACTCCCGATTATTCAACATCAAGTCATTTGATGGATATACAAGAATGGGGAACACCGGCCAAAGTAACTATTGATCTGCAACGACTGATTGGAAAAGATGAAAAACAAACAAATAATTCGAGTAGTAATCATCATTCGTCAACGTCAACAAAAGATGAAGAGGATGATGATGTTTTTAACGATGACGGAATAAGAAAATCAGATGATTCATCAGAAAATACATTCCGTTCTCGTCATCGTTCCTATTCATCTGATATGGCTCCCAAACGTTCTTCGATGTTATTGACGAAGAAAGAATTGATCAATAAGAAATCGATGACATCACAATTCGACACAGTCAATCGTTACTTGATGAGGAATAATGATCTTAATCGAATGTGTGTTGTTAATCCATGTACAAGACGTATACGTATAGCGAAAGCGATTCTACCATTCGAATCGAAAGAATCTGATGAATTGTCTTTCATTCCCACCGATATCATTTTCGTTACTTCTATGAAAGACGAACATTGCTGGAAAGGCATTTCAGAAAGAACTGGAAATAATGGATGGTTCCCCTCAAATTATGTGGAATTAGTAGATACAAATGGAAAGGAATATTGTAAAGCAGGAGACGACAGTATCGAGCCATTAATTGCTCATGTCGTTCGTGATCGATTGGCATCGGCGATTCGGGCCATCTTCATGAACGGTATAATACAATCGACATTCCATGTGAAAGCCGTTCATCCTTGGCTCTTTATTCGAGAAGCGGCTTCTCAAATTATTTCAAAAAATTTGAATATGGTTCAATCTCGTTTACTTCTATGTAAAACGTTCAAGTTAACGAAAAATTTCAAGAATTTATTTTTTTTTTTAATGGAGATGTTAAATAGATTAGACGAAGACTATATTGTTTTATCGCCGACTGAATTACTCTATAGATGTGTTGAAGCTATCGAATACTCACACAATGCAACGGGTATGAAAATGGATGTTAAATTAAGATCACTCATTTGTTTAGGATTAAAGTTAAATGAAATATTGATATATTAAACTAATTCTAAATTGTTTATGTAGTAAGAAAGCATTACATTTATGGTTAGAATGTTTATGTTCATGTAAAAGCATTGTGAAGAAATGGTATCAGCCACATAGTTATATCCGATCACCTGGATGGGTACAGGTCAAATGTGACTTAAGAATTCTTGCTCAATTTGCATTTCACTTATCACGCGATTGGGAGATACCAACAGAATCTTATAATAAATTCTTATTAGAATTGAAAAAGAAGAAAATGAATCGATTACAGGTAACTAAGAAGAAAATGATGATGATGATGTCGTCAACTACGAGACCGACATCAAATGAAATCGAATCAACTCTTGGATTGTTTCCTCGATTTAGTTCGTCAACTAAGGACAACATTATTCTTCCAACATCATCGTCATCATCTTCAATTGTCAACAATGGTACATCAGGTTCTACGAAGGAATCGGAAGAGAATGTTGATGATAGTAATAGTAAATTATTGGCTGCACAAGCATTAAATGGATCAGTTCAAGATATTCTTGTGAAACATCATCTCTTCTCATGGGATTGAAGGTGAGAGAGTGAGAGAGATAGAGAAGAGAGGAAAAAGAGATGGAAGGAAGAAAAACGAATAATGAACTCTATTACATAAATGAATTTTAATGAATCTCTTCTGGAATGGTGAATTGAATGTGGAGAATTCGTCTTTATAATTTACATCAATAATTCGTACGTGCTGAAATATCCTACAAGAATTTGATGAAGAGAAGATCTCGTTTTTATACTGCTCATAGTCAACTAGTCTCTCCTATTAATACCTATGACTCATACATCTCATACCAGTTTATTCTGTAAACCATTAATATCATATTTGACGCGAAAGAAAGATTTGTAAAAATGATTTTATTCGTCTCTCAACAATACCAGTCACAATTCCAATATTTGCTATTGAACTGATTCCTCTACTTATTTATTTATCTATTTATTTATTTATATTTGTTTATTTATTCTCACTTAATTTCTCACCGTTTACGGAGAAGAATGAGGTAAATGAATTGGAAACTATATTGATGGATTTGATCGATTTTAATTAATATTGATTAACATCTTTAAACTGATAGGGAATTGATGGGACCAACATCTTCCAATTAATGATAATCAAAAAAAATATCGTCGTACTAGAGAATGTGTGGATGATGGAATGGCACCGAATATCAGCATGTCATTATTGTGATTAATTAGAAAATAATTGAGAGGCAAAAATTAATGTTGTACGATGATGATATTTAATCATCGTCGTTGTTGGCGAGAGATTGCGTCATAATTTTATGTTTTTTTGGTGGCAATCAGCTTCTTCACGACAACAGCAACTTGAATCATTCGATCAGAAAATGACGCCCTCGTATGAAATGTTTTAGAAAAGTGTCAGAAAATAATTAGGTGATTGAATGAACGAATGATAATTTTGAATCGCATCTAGCTCTCAAAAAAAATATTGAAACTGATCGACATGAATGGACATGAGTATTAAATATATGAGACTTATGAGAAAAAAGAAGAGGAAGGGATTAAATTGTCAAGCAAAATTTAATTGGATCATCCTCTCCATTAGATCATCATGCTTCCCATTCAATTGATTACGTCAGCGGAATATTCTTCCATTGTCACTTATATGGCCATGGTTTCAGTCTTTGAACATAGCCTATATCGCCTTTCGATAAATTGGTCGGGTAGGATGAAACGGAGAACGAATAAACAATAATAAGATGAAGTGATCTGATGTAATAGTACAATAAATACTTTACATTGTCGAAAATATATGTTTGATATCGAAACATGTTTTCTTTCCTAATTAGTCATCTTCCGATTTTTTTTATTTGATCACCCGTTGAAGTTAATTGGGTGCAATGAATTACAACGAAGAAACATAAATGAAATTAATTATTTTTTTGTTTTTAATTCACGCATCTACTTCTCTCAATAGTGTACTGCACATCTTTTCGTCCGTATGTATGTCTCTCCAATATGCATCGTTTTCTTCTCGATTACCTTCGTACCGTGTATTCGCTCTATCTGTCTCTTACACCAATGCAGTTGTTGGAGGTAAGCGTGAGGACGTGCAAGAATATTTCCGTGTGTTTGTGTCGCCTATGATTGTATGGAAATTGGAAAATTGAGATAGTATATATTTCATCAATGGAAAGCACAGAACAGAAAGTATAAATTTGTGAAAGATATATGATGTAAATGTAAAATTAATCTTTCTTTTTTTTAACATTAGACCCTAAATTGAGTCTCATTGATTTTTCAAATAAGTTTCTAATGGTGCTTGAGAGAATTGTGTAAATAAATCACTTCGATTCCATTATACCTCTCTTTCTCATCTTCCATCATCTTCCCACCAACTCAAAGAACACGGATGGGAAATTGTGAAATTGAATAATTATGAAGCATTTCCTATCGTTCCGATTAGGAAGAGTGTAATTGTAATCACTACTTTAAAATACTTCTGAGGATAACTCCAAAATTGAACAAGTGAAAAAGGAGGAATGACAATGTCGAACAACGAAGGAATGAAACCGTTAAGTAATACCGTTTATTCTTGGCATCAATCATTGATGCGACGTTTTCAATTGGAGAAACAGTATGAACAACGTCAACCTCACGCACCAGATCTTACAAATCAACAACTACAACAACAACAACAACAACAGAATCAATATGAACGAAATAATTATCCACAACGTTATGATCAACAAGAAGAGCAAGGTCAATATATTAGAAATCCGATAAATGATTTACCGAATATCGGAAATTCCAATATGATATTACCAAGTTTGTATTTTGTATACTTTTCTCCTGTTTTTCTTTTGACGTGATTCCTTCCATTTGTTGATCGACGACGAAATGGAATAGAAGAAGGATGAGGAGGATGAGTATTTAACTATAATCGAACAAGAGAGGAAGATACCAATGAGTTATAAGAAAATTGATTGTCATTTGCATTTTATCAAGATCCGATGTAATTCCTTTTTATTCAATGACAAACACATCATCATAATTACCAATTATTTCCCTTTTAATCTCAAAATACAAGAGAAGTATATAAATGAATGGGTGGAATTATAGATAGATAGATAGATAGATATATAGATAGATTGCTGACTAGTTAGAGATATGTAAAGAAAGAATGAACATTTATCTTTGTTTAGTCGAATAAGAGAATGCTCGATTAATCTCTTGCACCAGGCGGTAGCTCCGAGCAATATCCTTCGACTGATGGTATTTTCTTTTCTTCCTTTCTTTCTATTTTTCCTGAACGAAACGAAAAAAAAAGATTTGGTAACGACAATTTCGACAAGTATTCACGACAAATACAAAATGAAAAACACAGAAAATTGAAGTAATAGGAATGTTTCATCGACTTCTCCTATCATTTGAATTCATCGTTTCAACGTTTCTTTTCATTCAGTTTCCGCACGAAAGTTCCACTATATTTGTCCAATTGAGTATTTATGTGGATGACATGGTTGGAGCGCATCATCCATTTGCGCACACGAATCAGCCGACATAACATTAGGCGAACTAAATTAAAATTTAATAAGCAATTTTCTTTTTCTTGTTGCTGCCGCCCGATGGTTTCTTAGGAATTTCCACATGTATCTTCAAATCTTGTTTCCGTCAGGAATTGACACAATCAATTCTCATCTGCCAATTCGATGTGACACATAGATAAGTGAAGGGAAAATGAATCATTAAAATTAAAATTTATTGAATTGAACTCACAACGAGACATTGAATGGTAGAAGAGGATGAAGGTAGAACATCGAATAAATTATTCAAAGATGAAATAATAGGAGATTGTAAGTAGAAGACAATATTTGAAGTGGAGCTATGCAAAACAATTTAATAATTGGAATGCACCCTATAATAATTGGACAACGAGACTGGATGATGATGATGTTGGAGATGATATAGATGATATAGTCCACAAATCTGATATGTCTTTGAGAGAAAGTAGGAGACGAATGGACAACTCCGCTATTAGGATTGCAAGTTTTGTCGATTCATTTCTTCTTTATTGCACAATCCACGAGTCCATTCCAACTCGATTCATTAGATCTCTGCTACATTTACACACACACCCAACATAAGTTTTGTCGTAGCGATTATGAGTCGATAGGTTTTCCTTATTATTCCTTCAACTTTATTGTCGATTTCTGCTTCGTCAGATATATCTCCAAATGAAATTTTAAATTTGTTGTACTGGCTAAAAGGATGAAAGCAAAATCGAATTATGTAGAATGGAATGACATGTACTATATCCGATATGACTTCAATTTTCATTCTCCCTTATCGATTGAGTGGGATAAGGAGCAATGTTTATTTGAAAGAAATTTATTCCTCGTTTCAGCTCCATATCGTCGATGGGAGTAAATGTTAATAGAAATGGGAAATTCTATACAGAACAACATGTCATCCATCTAACGAATACATGTATTTATATATGTAGAAGAATAACATCTGAAGTTAAATGATTAAGGAAATTATTATAAATTAATCTAACACAATCTTCCAGTAGATAATAAGCACGATTGTGACGAAAATCTTTAGACGAATTCGCTTCCGAATGCTTCTTTCATAAAAAAAAGAGAAAACTAATTCGAATAATTTGTAGATGCAGAGCGATATAGAGGAACAAGTCCGATAAACGACGCTTCCCCTTCTACAGAATCAACAATAATTACAACGATAAGTTCATTTACTGCGCAATCATCAAATAACCAGAATGTATATGTGTCGACTCCAACCATTACCATATCCAAATCAATTAATCCTTCTTCACCAATTATAACTCCACAGTCATTCACAACAATTACTACGTCAACTTCTCCGCCTCCATCCTTTTCTTTAACAATTTCAACGACTTCATCTTCAATTATCTCATCCTCCACATCTACCAATTCATTGTTCACAGATATCCAAACACTCTCTTCAAACAATAACGAGAGTAGATCGAGCACTAAATTAATCGATTCGATTTCAAGATTGACCGAATCACGTAACTTATTCTATCAAGTCAACAATACGATAGCTAACATGCTCTCATCAAATGAATCAACAGTTCGAATGAATCTTCCTCACATCTTCCTCGACAAGATTCGTCGTCACACCAAACGAGAAGAAATTCTAAAATGCCTTGAAGATTTCTTACGTTTAAACAAGAATAGCGATTCCCAAAAATTGTTATTTGAATTAGTGGTGTTGATGCAGTTAGAGATGGTAACGTTGAGAACAGATTGTGATAAGGAAAGACATCGACTACTGGAAAAGAATTGTTAAATTAATTTAGATAACGAACTTTATTATCATCTTTTCCTTCTTCTTCATCCCAGTACGTATTGACAGTTTGCAAAATGAGATTGTGGAATTGAAATGTGAAATAGATAAGGCCAAGAGTGTGTTAGATGTGACGAAATGTCGATTGAAGACATCGAACACCAAATCGTCGTCTACTTCCAAAAAGGATTCAAACTTTGATATGTTGCCCAACACCCATTTACAAGTACCGGCAGTATTACCAAAATCGAGATCGAAGAAAGTAGGAGTATCAGGAGAAAGTTGGGCCGATAGTGCATATAGTCTCGTCAATTTGAGTAGTAATGAAGAAAGCGAGAGACATTCGATTAACACTATTTATGATGATGATCACCATAGTAACAACGAGGAGATGCTGGAACAAATCAATTCATCGATGAAAGAATGGAAGATTTATACGAAAACTGATGAGTTAATTCATTTATTCATTCATTTCACCATTCTCTTACGTTAATTATCTTTTATGAACATAGATCGATGAAATTGATACAGGAAGCTATTGAAGATAACGAATTCCTTCGGAAGATGGATACCTACCAAATGGAACAGATTATATCTTCCATGTACGATATCGAAGTGGAGAAAGATGCATTTGTCATCATCGAAGGAGAGATGGGCAATCAATTATTTGTCATTGAAGGTTCGTTAATTTCTAGAATAAAAATTGTTTAATAGAAAACTATAAAATAAATCAAAATAAAACTTAGACGGAGAATTGGAAGTTACAAAGAATGGACGATTTATGACAATATTAAATTCGAAGAAAGTTTTTGGGGAATTAGCAATTCTCTATAACTGTACCAGAACGGCATCAGTTAAAGGTTTGAGAGTTGTAGATGATTTTTAAAGAAAAGAAATAAATTTGTTTTCAGCCTTAAAAACATCGAAATTATGGGCAATCGATCGTAATATTTTCCATAGGATACTCGTAAAAACGGGAATTGAACGATTGAACGAACATGTCAATTTTCTTAAATGGTTATTTACATCTTAATCGGTCATTAAATACCTATATTTCCAGTGTTCCATTATTACAAGGTTTACCAGATGATAAGCTAATGAAGATTGCTGATGCTATGGACATAGTTCAATTTTGTTTGCATTATAACCCTTCTATAAAATCCTTCATAGGAACATTATACGAAATTAGAATATATTATCAGAGAAGGTACAATTGGAGAGAATTTCTTCATTATTAGTCGTGGAACGGTTTCCGTAACTCAACGATTAATTGGTATAGATGAGCCGCAGCTCATACGGAAATTACATAAAGGCGATTATTTTGGTGAGAAAGCATTATTAAGTGACGACCGTCGCACAGCTAATGTTATTTCTGATGGAAATGTGGAATGTTTAACATTAGACAGAACGTTAATCTTTTCCGAATGCATTTACCATTTCCAATCTGTATTTTCTCCCATCTCAGTTCATTTGTTACATTAATCGGTCATTTGGATGAACTACGTGAAAATGATTATGGAGATGAACTCCGTAACGTCGAAAGGTTGTCCTCTTTATCAATTAGCAATTTTGTTTTTTCTTTCAAATTTCCTCTCCACATTTTTCTTTGCTTCTCTTCATTTTCGTTTTGACTTAAAAAATTTTGAGAATTTTCTTTTTAGAAAATTGAATAAAAATATTTCCCCCAAATCTTTTAGATGTGCCCCTCATGATTCTTTCCAACAATGTCATTATTATTTACCCAAATCATTTTCTACTGATAATTGCTCGTTAATACCACCAAGAATATCGTTGGATTCTGCTTTTTCTACTACATATTTCTTATACTAAAAACTTAACGATCTTTTTCATTTTTTTCATATCCAATTCTAGTTGCGATGACGTTCGGATAGATTCAGATTCAGAGATTGTCTTTAGCGAAACTCCCAAAACATCTGAAGAACAACAATTGAAGGTGAATGTTGATGATCAAATTATCGATTTGAATGAAACACTAATTCGCATCGAGAAAATTGATAACGAAGCAGATGAAGATCTGAGAACGGAGAGTGAAATCGATGAGATTTCTTTATCCGTGTCTCCTTCATCACCTTATGAACAAACATCAGAGAGTGTCACTCCTACCGCAAAGAATAAGATTGAGCAATTGAAGAAACATTTCACAAGGAAATCGAAACTATTCGATAAGTCTTTATTATCGAAAAAGACATTGTTGAACAGAAGTGAATGCAACAAAATACCTGAAAATAACACTTATGATGAAGTGGGTGGTGTCTACGGTGCTGATGATTCCTTCCAAAAATACAGCAAATTGAAGAATGTCGATAGAGATTTTACTAATATACCTGACTACCATCCAACATGTTTAGAATATTTTTATTAAATCTATTCACATTCCTTCTTCACCAGTTGATGAGAAAACTAAAAGTACTTCATTCAGGAAGAATTCTGAGAAATATGGAAAAGAACCATCATGTTCAAAGTCTAAATTGAAAATGGGTGAAAATTATTTAAAAGTTTTCAATAAACAAAGACGGAATAGTAATACTGCTGGATCAGTATCAACTAGTTATTTATATCTTTTTCTTTATTTATCAAAAGAAATTATCCATTAAATAGATCCAATTGATCGATTGAGTCTTCATTTTACTAAGGGAATAATGACTAATAAGAATTACGATCGAAAAAATTCCTCTAAACGTCTGAAAGAGGATATGGAATTTCTAGCAGAAGCGACTCATCGAGATATGATTTCTCAAATCGAATTCAACGATATTCGTTTTGTTACAACTTTAGGTATGGGTGGATTTGGTCGGGTTGAATTGGTTGGAATATTTTTCGAATGAATCATTTTCTATCAAAATTGTTAATAGGTCCAATTGAAAACAATTTCCAATCGATCTTATGCTCTGAAATGTTTAAAGAAGAAACATATTGTACAGACGAAGCAACAAGAACATGTATTGAGCGAAAGGAAGATAATGATGAACATCTCTCATTCATTCATTATCAAGTTCTTCTAATTTAACATTTCTCTTCGTTAATCATTTGCATGGGAAATAGATTGTATAAAACATTTCGTGATAATAAATATGTTTACATGTTGATGGAGTCATGTTTAGGTGGTGAATTATGGACAATTCTAAGAGATCGGTTTTATTTCATTTCACTTCTTCTCCCATATTTTCTGCTTCTCCATCCTAGTGGTTCGTTTGATGATGTAACCGTAAAATTTTGTATTGCTTGTGTGGTGGAAGCACTGAACTATCTCCATAATAAATGTATAATATTTCGAGATTTGAAACCGGAGAATTTATTACTCGATTCCTGTGGATATATAAAAATGGTTCTTTCATTTTCACATTCTTCTTTGTTCATTTACTTTTCTTATCAATATCAGGTTGATTTCGGTTTCGCTAAAAAGATCCCTCCCGGTACGAAAACTTGGACGTTTTGCGGAACTCCCGAATATGTTTCTCCAGAAATCATCTTAAGTAAAGGACATGACAAAGCGGCAGACATTTGGAGTATAGGAATATTAATGTATGAATTATTCACTGGAAGGTTTTCCTTTCTCGATATTTTTCCTTCTCAAAATTATTGTACACAGTCCGCCCTTTATATCGAGTGATCCTATGAAAACGTATAAACTAATTTTAAGGGGAATCGATTTTTTGGATTTTCCTAAAAAGTTTCCGAAACATGCAAAGAATTTAATGAAGAGACTATGTCGAGAGAATGCCTTAGAACGCATCGGTTACCAGAAGGGTGGAATTAATGATTTGAGGAAACACAAGTTACTTCTTTTGAATGAGAGTGGAATCTCTCTATTTCTCTTTCTCAGATGGTTACAAGGATTCGATTGGGAAGCATTACGTTCGATGACGATGACCCCCCCAATTCTTCCCTCAATTAAACATCATGCAGATACATCGAATTTTGATAGATTTCCTCCTGAAGACATCGAGCCCGAAGATGAGACAAGTGGATGGGATTTGACATTCTAAAAAGAGTATATGAAATTCTTTTCAAATTTCAATTCTCCTTTCCGACATTTTATTCGTTGAAATTTTAAAATAAAGTATATATAGAAATTATTCCCATTTCTTCGTACAATTCAAATGTGAAAGATGATCAAGTACATGTCGATCATGGAACATCGTTTTCTTTCGACGATCCTCCACTTTCTTCCTTTCTTCTAATTCAATTTCTCTTTCTCTTATCAATTTCCAATTTGCATCTTCTTTCTAATGTAACAATCATTAATGATGCAGTAATTTGAAAACAATAAAATGAACTTCACCAAAATAGCTGTTAGATATAAATTTCATATTGTTCATTTCCCGTTCCATGGAACGCAATAAATGCCTTTTAACACCTGGAGTTAATCTCGGCCATATTCGATGTTTACTTTCATGGTCAATGTATTATTTTAAGAAATTAATGAAATCAAACCCCGTGAGAATATTACCAGGAACATGACTAAATTTGTACCTAATATTTAACTTGAATAGAGTGGAAGTAATCTTCATTTGGAATTAATCTATTAATTTTCCCAGAAAAACTAATAAATGTAAAATGTAAGAAAAAAATTTTTCTATAGAACCTAAAATTTGAATTCTGAAATTACGAGTTGAAAATTATCAATTACATAATACACTCAAAATTTTGAAAAAAAACATTTCTTTTATAGCACACTAGTGGTGTCCAACCTATTAGCAAAAGGAAAACAGAACGATCGAGATATAGTGCTCCAAAAATCTTTAAGTCCTATCAAAATACATAAAAAGCTAAAAATCCATAACAATATTCCAAATATCTTTAAAAATTTTCACTTCAAATGAAGTATATTATCATTTTAGAACAAAAAAACGTGATAGAAATAAAGTATTGATGATGAGTAAGGGTAAGATATTATCAGAAAAAGAAAAAACCACGATTGAGGTCATGATTGAGAATGGAACCTCTGTCGCAGATATAGCCAGGAAAATAGGAAGAAGTGTGACTGGGATAAGAAATTTTTTAAAAGATAAAGAGAATTATGGGAAGAATATGGTGAAGACAGGAAGAAAACGAGAAATTAGTGACCGAGTCAACCGTTTAATCTGTAAAGAGGCTGCCAATAGTCGTCATTCTTGTCGAAAAATCAAAGAAAACCTCAATTTATCTATTACAACGGAGTCTGTTAGATTGGCAATCAAGAAGAATGAAAACTTAGAAAGAAGAAGATTGAATGCTGTACCCAAAGTGAAAGAAGAACATAAGAAAAAAAGGGTGGAAGCTTGTTCTAAGTGGTTAAGCGAAGGGTTGAATTTCAAGAGCCTGGTTTTTTCGGATGAAAAAAAATTTAACCTAGATGGACCCGACGGATAGTCATATTATTGGCATGACATCCGCATCAACTACCGCAACAATTAATCAAAAACTTGTACCAATCCTTTGGCGCAAGAGTTGCATTTGTATTATCCCATAAAGGTAAATGTTATAAACATTGATTTTTATTTATTATTGTTTTTTTATTCAATAAACTTAAAGATATTTGGAAATTTTTCGTTAATCGTTAGCTTTACACGTATTTTGATAGGACTTAAAGATTTTTGGAGCAATATATTTCCTCACTTGTTCAAAGTAGGACAATATGCTCTCTTGACATTTATTGAATATGTATATTAAAATCTTTTTATACATTTGAAATCGCCTAATTTTTCACTTCTTTTAACCTTATGGCATATTGTCCTACTTTGAACAAGTGAGGGAATATCTCACCAATTAAGTGGAAACAAATTTAAACTTATTTGAAGGTATAATTATGAAGCATTCGACTCCCATGAAATTCTTGTTTGTAATATAAATAATAAGTTAAATTTGTAATATAAAAAAATTAGAAGTTTTATTGGTTTCTTTTAGTATGATTCCCGTAGTAACTAACGATTAATGACGATGTTGTCCAGTGAGATAAGTTTGATCTTGAATGAAATATAGAGAATTCGTAGAAATTAAATGAAATATGTACAAGTCTTTGTTGGTAGTGAAGTTATATTATTCAACTAATGTGCTGCCATGACAACGGAAGGACCATGTTGTATAGTATATGGTCCTTGAGTGATATTGACAGTATAATCCAGAAAATAGGTATTTTCCAATAATTTCATTCGTCAGATGATTTGTTTGGATGTCGCTTTGACAACAAACGATCCTTAACCGTTTTATCAATAAGAATAAGAGGTAATATTCAGAAACTGTTCGAAAAGTTTTTTTTAACTTTTACTCGATATTAATTGACTTTTTTGGTTGGGTGAAGAATGAATTTTTATGTGATTTTCTTGTTGTCCATTATATTATGTGGTACCGTAAATGGATTGGAATATCACAATGGATGTCCATATGAATTTGGTGCTGGTAGAATGGTGTTTAAGTGCGGTGGTTCGATATTGACAGATTTGCCACCGCTCAATATTATCTTAAAAGTTCGTTTAAGAATTATGAAAATTGGTAAAATTAAAATTTTTTCAAAATAGGAAAGTATTACACATTTAGAAACAACAAGCAGATCATTTAAGATTTGGCCGCTCAATATATGTGAGTATAAATATATTAAGAAAATTATTATGGTTGAACAGGATTTTGTAGCTATTCCATCAACCTTATTCTCATGTTTAACATTGTTGGAAGAGATTGAAATAACTCGTTCTCGGCTGAATAAATTGGGAGATGGAATGCTTTCCGGCTTACAGAATATGAAAAAAATAATTCTTAGGAATAACGAGATAAATAGTGTTGGGACGAATGTATTTGATCCAATGAATCACGATTCAATCAGTCTTGTTGATTTAAGCGACAATCGATTAACAAGTATCGATTTATTAGAATTTTTTGTATTTAAAGAAGATGCTATAGTTAAATTGAATAACAATCAAATAAGTAATTTCATCAATCCCAGTGGTCGTTCATTATCTGATGCATTTACATCATCACATTGTCCAGTCGATCTAAGCAATAATTATATAAAGGATTTTGGCGATAAATTATTAACATTATATCGCGTGAACAACTTTCGATTATTCTACGATTTATTAAGTGATATCAATCTATCAAACAATCCAATAACATGCACATGTGCAGAATATCAAAAAACAAATATTCAATATCGTCGAGTACCTGCATTCTATCTGACAGAAGGTCTCAAAACCATGCAATGTTCAACACCGAGTGAACATCGTACAAAATATCTTTTCTCATTTCTTGGTGATACGGAAACGGAAATTACTATAAATTGTAGATCAGTAATTACACCACCAGTCACATTGGTTAATTTTCATTATTATCTTATTAATTAAATACCTTTTGATTTACCTTAGCCTTTTGGTCAAACTACGACACCACCATCTCCTATTGTATTTGGCGAGTGGTGGCATTATTTATTGATTGCTTTGGCCGCATTATTATTATTATTGGCAATAATACTCTTAGCATGTTGTTGTTGTTGCGAAGCATGTTGTTTTGCATGTCGAGAGAGATGTTCATGTGCACAATGTTGTAGAAAAAAACCGAAATATAATATCTTACATTCAATCGATATTTTTGTCAATTATCCAACTGAAGAGACAAATTTCGTTACCAGAACTATTCATAACCGTCTTATAAAAGAACATCCAGAAAGATTGATTTATTATCATAATATTGATGGTGTTGAAGACGGTGTAGAAATGATTAATCAACATACAATGAATTCAATTGTTTCCCCTAAAAATACATCAACC
This sequence comes from Seison nebaliae, assembly GCA_023231475.1. Classification (NCBI taxonomy): domain Eukaryota; kingdom Metazoa; phylum Rotifera; class Pararotatoria; order Seisonacea; family Seisonidae; genus Seison; species Seison nebaliae. The sequence continues at coordinate 30,904 of JALJEE010001273.1, read as the reverse complement.
GAATGGAAAATGGAAAACTCCAAAGCATTCATAATTGTTGTTAATAATCAAGGAATACCTGAAAAAATCGCCCAACACTTAAAAAGAGTTTTAATGTCAGGAGAACATTTTGTTCTTTTTCTCATTTCTAATTCCGTTGTAGACCAAGCTGACATGGAAGAGGAATTGGAAAAGCAATTTCCATATAATGACAAATCGATCATTATGGAAGATACCTCTTGTTTTATATCAAAATTGGAAAGATATCTACCTAACGGCATAAGATATTTCCATAATCATCCGACTAAGCTTGTGTCACAGCCCGAAACTAAACGACGGACTAAACGGAAACGACATCGAAAGAAAATTGTTGATACGGTGACTGAGCACACAACAAGGCGAATATTTCCGCAGAAGCGCATCGATAATTATTATTAAAAAGAATGTACTAAAAGTAATTGGATTTCTTTAAAAAAAATTTTATTATTATAATTGATTATTTCTTGGCAAATTATAAAATATCTTTTATTTCACGACATATGTCCATAATATTCATTTTCGCTTTTTCCAATTCTTCTTGTTCTTTTTGTGTAATTATATCAATTATGAGATCCCTTAGTTTTGGTCTCTTAATAATACTTCGTTTGTGAGGATAACGATGAACAGGATTCATAAATTTACTATCAATTACCCCTACTATATCGGTCAACCTGCTTGACTTACATTCTCCCACAATATCAACATCATCTACCATCTTATTGTACTGAAAAGAACAATTGATCGAACTCAACAAATTATCAACTAGTAAGAATAATAAGTTGGAGATAAAATAAATAATGATCTCTGATAAATAGAATGTAAATAAAACTCGAATGCATTCGTGCACTTAACAAATTGTTTGTGCACCAACTTCCAGTGGGTGAAACTATTCTTATTGAATATTTTGTATTTTCCAAACATTTCACCATAGGATATAGGTAGTACCTTTCATTTTTCTTCACACCTAAAAATTTTTCTATTAGAATATTAGATGAATAATTTGGAATGAAAAATTTGGAAACTCTCAGGAATGTTAATTGAATGACTGACTTCTTGGATGGAAGAAATGATGACCAATATTATACAAATTGTTAATTTCATTGTAAGATAATGAATAGATAAAATTTGAAACTGAATAGTCAGAATTTGAAAAGAAAGTAAAAATTAATATAAACTTAGGTTATTCCTAGTTTGTAAGTTTTTCGTTTTTATATTTAATTGTGTCAGTGTCATTTTAAATTAGGAAGAATTTGCAGTTATGTATAACAATTTTCTTGTAACTAATCATTCATGTCTTTATTCAGTTAAATTGCATTAGATATTTCATTTACAGAAGGATTTACATTATTACAGAAGGAAAATCTTTTACACCATTTTTAGAAGAATAGGAAAATTACTAACAAATCAAAAAATTTATTTTGCAAAAAAGTTTTGCGACTTTATTTTAAAATAAATCATAATCCAACTTGTAATTCAATACACATCAATAATATATTTAATTCATAAACGAGATACATCCAAAGAACAGTAGCGTAAATAATGAATAAGTTAAGAAAGATGATGAATTTCCGTAAACGGAATCAATAAGATATGAGACACTGTTACAAAGATCTGTATCACAACAAATTGCTTCTGTTCTACTCGTTACAAAAGGAGTAATTGATTCACAAACGTTTTCTACTGATTGGCATCCACGTTCAACACCTTGTAGGAAACCGAAAGATGTGCTACCTTTACGATAGACTATTGTCTATTATTATAAAATTGAATAAAAATCATTAAAAGAATAGTGAAACCATACACTGCAAACTACATTCAATCGTTAAATTCTTCGTCACGGCGTCATTAGCACAATCGATATCAGTTTTGTCATATACTGAACTACAAGAATAACATGTTATTGAACTAATTGGTTTTATATTGACGATTATTCCAATGATAACAATGAAATAAATAATGTTTCTCTGAGACATTGAGAAAAACGATAAATCTTCAGCTTTAAACAAATTACTATGATGTCAGCGTTAGTATTTAGTTTTGAAATTTATGTTCAATATTGAACAAAATCCAATCAAGTATGACGTCGATATTCTTCGTTATTTCTTCTTACTAAAAATATCACAACAATAATTTGGTAAATGGTGTCTCATATTGGATGATGGTCCCGTCTTTTCCTTAATCTCAACTAACAATTGTAAATTTAATAGTTTACTTCAACTGGTGAGATACAGACAAAGTATCATCGTTGAGTATTCTTATCAATTCTTAACAAAATGAATTTCGTTTTTCAATATGACAGTGTGTCTTTTATTTCTGCAATCTGCAAGATTAATTTGGATTTCATTAAGTTTGGATCAATATTAGTGATATTTTCGGTCAAAGTGCGACGAGTTTTTTTCAAATTTCACCTTTTCAGTTAAAATAAGTATCAATAAAATCAAATAATTATCAATAAATACAATGCTAGTAACGAGGTTGACCCAAAGAAATCAAAAGACACAATGAGGAGAGATATAGATAAAAAGACAAAATTCATGTGAGAAAGAAGAGAAGCAGTAAAAATGAGATGAGGAATAATGTAAAGTACAGAAAGGAATCCGTTAAACTAGCAACAAAATACTATTAACAATACAAAGAATTAAGTAGAACTAGAAATTAGAATGCAATTTGGATTCGGTGTGAAATGTTCCGTGAGACAATTGATCCTCTTTTTTTTCAACCACTTTAGTTTTTTGCATTTTAACGTGGTAACATCATAAAAAAGCAAATATGCTGAAAATAGTTTATCTCCTCTATTCAAAGGTGCCAATCATATTTGATTGATAGATATTTAGAATCAAAGAGCAAAAAAAAAGTTCAAAAAAATTTTTTTTCTCTCTAAATTAACCTGAAGGTACTAGTGATGGGGAAATGAAATGCGAAGGAAAATGGTTTTAGTTCGTCTCCCTTTTAATAAATGTAATAATTCCAGATATTTCCCTTCGCGAGCTATACATACCCATTTTACGAAGGGGAAAACGAAGGTAAAGAAAAAAAATGGAACGACGAAAGAACATTTTTTTCGAAGTCCTTTTCCTATTTTAACGGACAGAATGCTAGTAGGGTAATATTTCTGCGAATAAATTATCAAATTGAGAAAAATCAAATTTTTTGAAAGTTTGAAGAAAGTTATGAATGTTAAAAAGCCGAAAGTTTGTCGGATTAATTTGGAATGCAACTTTATCTATAATAAAATTAACACAGAAGTTATAATGAAATAGAAGTTTTTAAACAAAAAGTAAAAATTTTCAAAAGCTAAAATGTTAAAATTATAAAATCCTAAACGGTTTCATCTTCACCTTAATTAATTAGTGTAGTGATTAATATACTGTTTGTTCTTGAGTCATAGAGAAATTTTCCGTCCACTGTTTCTCCAACTCACCATCACAAAAGAGACAAAAGACAAAAAAAATTATTAACAATTAAAATACCTTAAATTAAATTTAATATACTTTCTCACCAGATAGTTCTTCAATTGTACATAATTCATGAAAACCTTCTAGCTGAAAACTTATTACAATGGCGAGCGTTATAAATAACTCTAAGAAGACTGATGAAAAATTTAGTGTAAATGATCGTTTTCACTTAGATGATGGTGAAGGAATAGAAGATGATGAGGATGATGATTTGGAGGATACTTTATTTTTGTTATCTGTGGAGGATTTCAAGAATTTCATTCATGACCCAAAAAGTCAATGGTTTTGTTTTGTTGATAATAAAATTTTTTTTAAATCTGATATTTTTTTCTTAAGGTTAATTAACAGTCAAAAAACAAATGAATCTGCTTCATCAAACAACAGCAACAACAATGTAAACTTCCCTAATTCGGTTTCACTTAATGACTTCAATGCAAAGAAGGAGGAGAATAAAATGTCTCATAAAATGAAGATTTCGAAATCAATGTCTAATTTCCACATGGATAATTCGTTGATTGAACGATTAGATGTTTTTAGTCGAAGTTATTCAAATTTTCTACTCAATTAAAATAAATCTCTTTAGGTGGAAATTCCATTTCATCCAAATCGAAAACCAAACGTACTTCAAGATCTCCTCTTCAAAGTTTGTTTTTGTAGTTCTCTGTATTGTGGATAGTTCAAATGGAATTTGAATATGAATGAGTGTTTGACAGTTTAAAAGTAGATAGCTGGTGAAAAAAATGAGAATTGATATCCATCTATATCTAAATTAATATTTTATGAATCTTAAACATTTCCTGGTGGAATTAGGACAAATTGAAATGAAACATAAGATCCATTTTTTAAAACAGATATATGAAGCCCATCGATTTTTATGGTAGAGAGTTTAATTTTAAGGAGGTTGAAGGTGCGAGTCTTTTATCATTTCTATTAATGTAATTCGGCAGATGAAATTGGCATGAAATTTATATTTTATTAGTTTATTAGTTTCTCATCAAAAAACATTTATTTCATGCTCAAACATTCTTTACAACATACTGAGATGTTATAAAGAATATTATATTTTCTATTCTAGTTTTTATAACTCTTTATTATAATCTATGATATGTTCTTATTATTCGGACACTAACGAATTTAATTTAGTTTAAAAATTGAATTAAATATCGTTGTTGATGTTTCGAGATTCCATCTTATCCATCAATGAATCCATGTGTCGAATTTTTCCATATTATAAGGAAAATTTATTAAAAATTGAAAAACTTTCACTTAAATTTCTTATTCAAGAATTTACTTCCCGCTACTTGTTACGTAGCGGTATACCTGACGAATTTGGTGATGGATATGTTTCAGTATCACGATCGAGATCACGTGATGCATTGAAAGCACTTGAAGAGGATCTCTTATATCGACAATTGATAAATATGAATGAAGAAGTGAAAGTAAAAGAATCATCAAGTTCAATAGGTATATTTTCTTTCGGATATTTCACAATGGCTTTTTTCCAAATTCTCTACATAACATTATTCCACTTTTTTTTCACGAGACCGTCAGTTAGTGTAACTATTAGATAACCAAAATTTATTTCACATTTCACCTCAATCACTAATGCTTGTGAGTAAAAGTTTTGTATTTGTATCGATCAAGTTTATTGATTTTAATTTTTTTATCTTATTTTTTTTTTCTTAATATATATATACTGTGTATAGTACTCTTCTGTTGCCTTATTTAATTGCGTTGTGACTGCTCTTTAGTAATTGGAAAGGGAAATATATTTCACTAATGTTCTTTAAATTCAATATAGATAAAAGTCGAAAAACGATGACTATCAAATCAATTTCTTCTAATTTATTGGAACCACCAGTAAGTGGAGGGACATCTGGTCGCAAATTAAACGAAACTCGCAGTCCAAGTAAAGAACGATCTTCTTCGCAAGAAAAATTGAAAAATCGACCATTTGTAAATCCTCAAGATTTCGAAAAATTTCGTACAATGGTAGAAAATGTTGAAGCTGTCAGACAAAGAAGTCGATCGAATAGTCAACAAAAAACTGGCTACATATCAGACGCGTCCAGTACGAACGTTTCTCCCAATCGATCGTATCAATTGGAAAAAAGACCAGATCATCGAAATAGGAAACATTTTCAGATGTCTAGTAATGCTCAGTACGAAATTTCGAATGACGAATTGAATGATGAATTATCCAGAACTTTTGATGTTCGCAAATCAAATTTCCATCGTTTTAAAAATGGTGAGTTATTTTTAATCAAATTTCGAATAACTGTGTCTGTTTCTATTAATCATATTTGTTTTATTGTTTCTTTTTAATTTACTTTTGGTTTCTTTCTTCATATTTTCCAGTGGGAACATACAGCAGAAAACCACCTTTGCCAATTAGCGACAAACAGAAATTACATGAGACTCAATCAGATAGATCGATAAGTAGTCACTTAGAGAATACGAACAATTCTTTTAATGCGGTAAGTCCGATCAGGTTGTTAGATATTTCCCTTCATTTTCAATCCTTATTTCCCGATATATGTTTATTTTATTTGATATCTTTCTGATATCAGTTTTCTTTCATTCTCTAACAAATCCTCTATATAAATTTATTAATTTTGAGTTTGGTTAGCAGATCTTCCTCTGAGTCAATGTCTCATTCGAAGTCCCGATTGAAGCGACCTTCAAATCATCTTATTCCAAATTCTTTACAAGTACCTTCTCAAAATAAATCGAAATCTCATGGTAATCTTGGAATTGATCAAATAATGCAAAAGAAACAATATCCGTCCAACTCACATCAAACTCGATTGAAGAGTCATGTTTTTAGTGATGTTGAAGAAGATGAGATGAAGCAGAGTAATTCAGATCTTCATCAATATATTGATATGATGAACAGTCATAACGATAGTAATGATGGTGATTTGAAGTATTTAAATTATGAGTTAAAGGATCGACAAAAGAACCATATATCATCCAATCATTCATCTAATTACAAAGAAAAAAGTTCCATTCATAACAAAAGGAAATTAATGGAAGATCGTCGTAAGACGATAACTAAGCGAAGTGGTGGAATAATATCGGGAATTAGGAAACCATCAAATTCACCCAATTCGTCAAGAGCTGCCAGCTCCAATACTATAATACGTTCCAAACTTCCTAATTCGAATCAACGTAATGAAATGAGACCAAGAATGGATAATATTTTGTCACAAAACGACACTCGAAATAATTCGCCTTCAATGTCACATGTCTCTTCTTCAACAACGACCGTTAATCGTAAAGATGAAATGGAATCACAATGTCTAACATCCAATCGATTAGTTAGGTCAATTAAAAAACCAAGTCCCAACAGAAAACTATCATATACATTAAATGATGATGAATTAATTGACATGGACAATACTCACATGTCTAACGGAAATGTTCTGGATAATAACCTTCTTTCGACATCTATCATTTCTCAAATAAGCGATTCATCTGATACTGTAGCACGACGTGTTACTCTCGGTCATACAGCTAAAGGTCTTCCTGTTATCGCTCCATATGAAGAAGCAGATAGCGGAATTTCATCATCTAATATGACACCATCATCAAGACCAATACCCCAATCTGCTTCCACATTAATAAAATCGAATAAATTCCAAATTCCTAAAAACAATATGTCGAATAGCATAATGAGTGCTAATAGAAATTTCCAATCGAGATTGAAACCGATATCGCATATAAATAAACCAGGTTTCTCTTCCGAAGGGACACACAGATCACATCTTCCGACGAAACCTTATTATGCCAAGAATACGTCGAATACTTTCTCCAAAATAAGATTGAATTCCAAAAAATTGGACAATCAATATTGAATTTGATTTGAATTGTATCAATATCATAAGAGTTGAAAATCATAAAGTACATGATACGATTGATATTATCTTCCAATCTGATATTGTTGTTCCGATCTTAAATAAATATATTATTAAATTTTGATGGTTCTTTATTTAATACATTACGGTCATTTTAATGAGAAAAAAATAAAAAAGTAAATCTGAACAGTAATTCTTATCCCAATTAATTAAAACAATCATCCTATCTCATAAATCATAATGTTGATGTTCAATGTCTACTTGCCATTTGAATTCGTTTCTGACTTTTAGAAGTTATATGATAATGAATAATAATAATATTATTTTCGCCATTATCGTTTTATCCATTGTCGATCTCGTTATTATCGTAGGAATTATCATTTTCCCATCACAAATGAAGAAAGAATAACAAATGTCGATTTGTTACCGTCGGACTGAAGGATGTTGTTCCAATTCAATTATGATTAATAAATCGTCAAATAAAATTCAGTTTATTTATTTTGGTGACCAATATCATTTTGAACATAAAATAAATAAATAAATGGATTTCAGTAGGAAATTAATATAAAATTTCATCCCATGAAATCGTTCGATAATTGATCATCATGACAATTATCACCATAAAATAACCGGTCGTTCATTCATTATGAAAAATAAAAAATTATGGTTATGGACACTTGTAGACGAGATAAGAGATGTGGAAATTGATACGGTAGTCACCGACTATAAATTTCTTTTTCTTCCTTCTTCTTCTTCACTTCTACGATAATATTAGTTTTCATCCTCTTTCGTAACTTCTCATAGTTTCCAATCCTCTTTTCAACAAGTAAGTCATTTTACTTTGATTTGCAACAAAAACAATTGTCAACAAAAAATAACACAAACAGCGGAGTAGTCGAGAGAGATTGACGATCAATTCAGTACGAAAAGATGATTAATTATTAATTATAGATAGTGGTAGAGAATATATGTAGTAATCCCTTCCTACCTTCATCCCCATCCCACTTTAAACACATTTAATAATTAAGGAAACTCATTTAAATGATGATCAAATAGTCTAATTCGTTAATTTATTTTCTTTGGAGCACTCTCCCTTGATATGGACAGTATTGTCATCATACGTATGTATATCAAAATCAAATGACCGAATGACTGAATTTTTTTGAAAATTTCGTTTCTTTGTTCCTCATCTCTCACTTCACTTAATTGTGAGATAATTAGATGTGGATGGGTCAACATTTGGTTCTTTCATTTTGAATCTCAGTTCACTTCTTATCGGATTCTTATTTATCAATCATCGTTTTACTCCCCTCTCACTAACCAGATAAAACCATATTTCTCATTAGTCGTTTTAAGCAATTTTTATTCGAATCCATATACGTATTCAATAGTGATGATAAAGTAATATCATTTCTTTTAATCAATCTATGAATTAAATTGAAAGATAAGTTGATGATATGAGGATTGAATGAAGTTTCTCTATTAAACATAAGAATTGGAAATTCTTCCTCAAAGAAGATAATGTAATGTTGTAACTATTCTGGTGAGTTGTAAGAAGGAAATTCTATAATGAGATATTTAAAATATAAGTAGAAGAATATAATTTTTGATTGACACTTCCCATTGAAGTTAATAATGGAACTCAATTAATTATTAATAAAATTAAGATTTCAGTAATAACTTATAGTCATTAAAGAAGGAAAAGAAGAATAATTTATCGATTTAAAACATAATATGGATGATAGTTTTCATTTTTGGTATTGCGTACTTATCTAGTTAGAGAACAGGATAAGTCGTATAGAACTGGATAATATTGTGAGAGAGAAGTTACAAGTAAGATTGAAAGCTCCTTCTACAGAAGCAACGACATTCCCTTAATTTTCAAATGTTCTCCCATTTCAATCGTAATAATTCAATCTCCATTGAACGAAAAGTTTTAATTCGCTTCAGTAATTATTCTCCTGGATATGAGATGAACATATCCTCCTCGTTTCACATAGGAAAACTAACGTCTCTTTACACTCATCAATTTTTGAAAGTTTTCACTTTTCATTTTCATCCATTTCGTTTAGTTGGTAGATGACGAGAAGATACTTAATTCTCATTTTACTTATCGTTTGATGGGAAACTTTATCATCTCCATGTTGTCACTCATACTATTCTACGTATCTAAGCCAACCGAATAATTGCCCATTATCTATCTCTGTGCATCCATTGTTATCGTCATCACCGAAAGCTGTTGATTTACCACCTATCTTAATCATATTTCATCGACTCCCCTCTACTTGTGTACGTTTCGATTTTCGTGCAATTGTTCTAAGATTTCGTCGTATCTCTTTCTCTCCTCGATAATCAATAGTTCTTTCACAGTCTTAGTGCAGTGTGTATATCTTCCCATTTATTCATATCGTCCCAAATACGTTTTCTTTTCAATCATCTCACATACTCCCGCTCCTATCTTCCACAACATTACGTTGCGTTGAACATTTCTTCATTTTTCAATCGCAAAATTATCATCATCATCATCATCATCGAAATTATTTCTTTCATTATCACATCTATTCTACTGATATATCCCTGTGCGTTCGCAACATCCAAACATTATCAAATATTCTCCAAATTAAACGAACGTACTTTTCCCATTCTGACAAATCACCGAAATTTTCAACAACCATTTTATCCTGTCGATTCTTTATTCGATTTGGAGACTGGAACAGACGGTCTCATATGAGATCTTAACCATAAATATTCCATAATAATTCGACATGATTACTTTCGATAATATGTGTTTGGGCACAGAACGTGATGCATTCACTAAAAAGTCAAATATTTTACCAAACTCCATAAAAAAATATTTAGAAGAAAATGATCTTTCATTCGTTTCAACAACAGATTCATCAGAAAAATTATATTCCGATCAAAATAATTTAGAAAACCACATTGAAAGTTTGAACACTCAACCGAATATGAACAACTTCAATTCGTTTGGTACTTCAGCATTAGAGCATGATGGTAGCGATTCAGGATATTCTGATGATTTTCGTAATCTCTTCGACTTCCGACAATATATGCAATCGGTCCATGATGGATTCAGTACGTCACCTATACACTTCCCACTTTCCATGCATATGCGACATAAGGACATGATGAATTCTACTATGGAACATTTAATGAAGAATATGAATAATAACATTAATAGGAAATTCTCATCTTTCCACACACGACCTCCTCTACCACCCAAGACACTTCCAACCGTCGTTCGCAGGAATAATATTGCTGTATCAGCTGCACGTAATGCAAATCGTCATTCTCTCCAAGATCATAAACATAATCAATTATTGGCTTTCTATACTGGTCCAAGGATTCCTCATCAACAATTGAAATTGAGCGATATGTTAGGACAAGGTAATTTCGGTTATGTTGTCAAAGGTTTATATCGAAACGTTTATACTGGTGTCACGGAAAAGGTGGCTGTGAAGGCACTTCCTCCAAATGTCAAATCGAACAGTAAATTTAATGAATTGGTACGTGAGGCTCAAACGTTGTTTAGTGTTCAGCAGGAACATATAATCTCTTTAATCGGTTAATATGGCGCTAAAAATTTCTTATTTTAATTGTCACCAAAATTCCATGTTTTTAATAGGTGTTTGTTCCTTACCTGACAGCAACATTATGGTCGTATTAGAATTGGCTCCATTAGGTGAATTGCATCAGTATTTGCTTAACAATCCGTTGTTCTCTTTGAGGAAGATTATGAACATTTGTTATCAAATATCAACTGCATGTGAATATCTCTCACTAAATGGCTATGTACACAGAGACATTGCAGCAAGGAATGTTCTTTTAATGAACGAAACTTACGCCAAATTGACAGACTTTGGTTTAGCAAGACAAGTGGGCCCAGATGGTTGTTTCAAAGTTTGGAATTTCAGCTTTATATTTTTGTTTTTACAATCACTTTATTCATTCTAGTGTTCCTTGGACGAAGGAGTCTTTCCATTAAAAGCTTATCCACCGGAAGTAATGTGCAGGAATTCCCAGTATTACGGACGATTTGATGAAAAAACTGATATCTGGTCTTTCGCAACGACTATATGGGAAGCGACGTCATACGGGAGAAAACCTTTCGATGTTTAATCATTTTCCATTCATTAATTTTCATTTTATTTTCTAATAATTTCAAGGGTATCTCATTCAGTGTCATGTACCAACAAGTTTCAAGTGGGTATCGTTTACCAAAACCTTCGAGATGTCCCACTGAGGTCTACTCATATATTCAACACTGTTGGAGAGAAAAGTTTTCATTTTTAAATTTATTCTGCGTTTAATTTGTTATTAAATTCTAGTCGAAACGAAAGACCATCGTTCAGTTTCTTACGTCATTTTCTCTCGAAATATAGTTTGACAAGCGAATAATTCTAATGAGATCGAATCTCATAAAATCCCGGTTTTGTGATTATCATCAATATTTCTTAACGATAAGTAACTAATTGATACTTATGAATTTTCCACCAAACGCTTTTCCCAAAAAGTGAAGTAACAAAGAGAAAGAAGAAAAAAGCTTTTTTCATTAATTCTTGATTTTTTTAGTTAATTAGAAATGTCTTTCAAGAAAATATTCTGTTTTCTTCAGTTTTTTCCCGAATTTTGTTAAATATTTCTATATTTCTCCGGTCTCTCATTATCAGTGACATAAACTTAACGAAATCAAAATAAGAACTCTATGACTTTCTACGTTAGGAAGAATATTCCTAATAAAGAATTAATATTATTTTGATCAATTTTAATAAAAATTACTTTAGGTTATTCCCCAACAATATATTTGCTCTAATATCAATTCTATGTTCGTCATCATTTGAATTAGTTGAATCAATTACTTCGAATTGATTATATCCACAAATTCAGGTTTGAGTGAAGCACCACCAACCAAAAATCCATCAATATCTTCTTTCTTTGAAAGATCCGTACAATTCTTTCCGCTCACCGATCCCCCATAAATAATTCGTGTCGATTGTGCAACTGTTGCATTAACTTTCTGTCCTAACCATTTTCGAATTGATACATGAACTGCTTGTGCCTCATCAGGTGAAGCGACTTTTCCTGTACCGATTGCCCAAACCGGTTCGTAAGCAATGACGACTTTCTCCCATTTAGTGATGTTGGGAAGACAAGCGCCTAATTGTTTGAAGACTACAGCTTCAGTTTGATTCTTTCCACGTTCTTCCAATTGCTCACCACAACACAAAATAATATTCATTCCATGTTCTTCAGCATGCTTACATTTCTCTCCAATCAACTTTAAAGAATGGAATTGAAAGAAAGAAAGAAATGAAAATATAAACTTCATTCGATTCCTTAAAGATTGATCGTCTTTCTGAATGACCCAGAATCACGTAATTAACTCCAATGTCTTTGAGCATTGGAGCCGATACTTCGCCAGTAAATGCTCCACTATTAACTTTCCAACAATTTTGAGCAGAAACATTAATTTTTGACGATGCTGCTGCCTCTAATGCCTTCGTCAAATAACAAGTTGGAGGCGAAATGACAATTTCTTTCCAAGATTATGATCAGCAAAGACAAAGGGAATAATGATGAAACCTGTTGTATCATTTAACTTTGCTTTCTTTAGTGTATCGATAATAGATGTTAATTGTGCACGAGAACAATTGCATTTCCAATTCCCTCCGACGAAAAACTTTCGGGCCATTTTTAACGAAAATATTTTTTTATATTGGTATGTGACTTCTGCAGTAACTAACAATTGGAAATGATTCTGAGTCGATTTCAGCGCACTTCATTCTTAAAAATACCTTTTTTTATTAGCGTCAATTACATATTGGAGTTATTTTTAAAAATTTTAGCTGAAGTTCTTACTGACTAATTTCAACGAATCATATTATAAAACGTAAGAACATAAAATATTAAACATTCCGGAAAGAAATTCTAGTGAATAATTATTTTTTATTAATTGATCAATGATTAGAAGAGTAAAGTAAAGATGATCAGAAGTATTAGAAAGTTGTATTAGTTAATTAAGTTTTCATTCGTTACATTGCATTCAAACGATTCATTTTGTTCATACGATCTATAGAAAGAAAACGTTTCGATTATCATTAGTGAGCAAATTTAACTTGTATGTTTATGTTTTGATTTATCTTTATTGTAATTGCCGGATGAATTGTAATTTGTAGATGAAATTTTTGCTTCCAATAAACGAGAACAGACTTCGGTTAATCCGTTTATCCTTTCTGATAATGCGATTCCATTCTTTTCTACATCTCTCGCCGTCGAATTTTGGTGGATAGTGACACAATTTGTATTGTCTTCGATCGAAGCCTTTTCAGGAGAGATATATATTAGAAAGAAGAAAGAAATAATATTAGTAACTGGGAATTCTTCATTACAAATCATTTGACAAAGAATCTTCCTTACTTGACCTTCCTCCAATTCGAATTGTTTCGCTAACTTTTCTATTGATATTGTTAAATAGAGATGGTTGTTGATGATGAGATATGTTCGGAGACATTCTTCTTTTATCTTTATAACAAGTCGTTCTTTCACTTCTGGAAATTTGGGAACAAGACTCCACAATCGATTGTACATTCGAGTGTCGAATAAAATGTCGATAACATTCTTCCAATCGCCAACCTTCATTAATCTGCAAAAGAATATGATGAAGATTTGATTGAATATCAAATGAAACTTATAAGCAGCTGTAATATGATCTCTAGTGGAATCAGGTGGACCAGAATATCCCACTTTATCTGCTTGTTTCAACCACGAATAGAATTGCCTTGAAATTTGAAATCGTCTTTTAATTTGTGACTCTTGTTTCTCATGAGCTAAATAAATGATAAATATAAATGAATGAAAATGAAAAGAACCTGCATTGAATGGAACTTCAGTTAGTAAGCATGAAATTAGATACATATATTCTGGTAACTCAATATTGATGTGTTGATGGAAAGGATACATTCGAGCTCGTTCCAGTTTCTCTTTTCTCTCACTATCCTCGTCTTTCATGGATGAGACTCCTTGTGCAAGAAGTGCCCGTGTTCTTGGTGTATTCAATAAATCGGCTAATGTTTGATGAGTGACGTTCATATAACCGGCACGGAATGCAGCCATTCCCAATTGTACTAATGTGCGATTGTAGAGGATCATTGTCAATGGATCTGATTGAGTGATCGTATCTTGAATGTGTGACATAAGAAGTAGATCTCTCGCTTCGAAATATTTGTCGTGAATAGAAAGAGCATAAACATGATGGAGAATGGTCATGGATTTGTAGCGATCATATGTCACCATCGCAAAATTACCATCATTAATATTTTCACATTGATAAATGAACTTACAATTGTCGAGGAAACGCTTCCACAAAATACGAATATTCTCCTCATGTTCCTCATCAGACAAATCTTTGTTGTAAACAATTGAACATTTATAATTGGTTTGCATCACTCGATAATAAATATGAGAATTGAATTTGATAACAATTCGTCTTTTTTCATTCAAGGAATAATGATTATTCTCATTTGGACTCATGGCCATATTTGAACAAAGATCAATATTGCGATAGAGAAACACTTCTTTCGACAACTTGTCGATATAATCGGCAGAATGTTGATCAGCCACTTGCATTATTCTATAATATTCATCATCTAAATTTTCTACAAGCGAAATAGGCGAACCAACAATTTTATTTGGAACTTTTTCGAATTCTTCTTCTTCCATTTTTATCGATTCATTCATGATGACTTCTGGAGAATTAGCTAACAATTTTAGCAGTTCATGCGAATCAGTAACGAGTGTTTGAAAGATTTTCAGATCCATACAAATAGCTCCTCGATTGAATTGCATATAATCCAAATGAAGTGAACAAAGATTATATAAAATTTTTATATCAATAGCACGATTCTTCAAATGCTTCAATGAAATACTCCTTAATTCTCTCATAATATCCAATTGATGCAACCATAATTTCATCGACTTCTTTCCCGTCAATCCGCTAATTGTACGTTTAATATCGGAGACTAAACCGGCCGATCCTCCACGAGTAATCCAAACAATTTCATTCAATTTCTCTAATACTCCTTTCACCGTTATATCATGATCGGGAGCGAATATCATATATTTTGACGACGATGCTTCTCCCTGGAGACCCGTCTCTTCATCAACTTTACTCACATCACCCATCTCTTTCTCCGATTCTTCTTCATCAATTTTCGTTGACGGTTTGGGAGCTTCCTTTCTTCGTTTTCTATCAACTTTTGGTTGGTCATTCGATGGTGTTGCTTTAATAAATAAATCGCGATAAGCTTTTCCTTGTTGTGGTCGTCGATTATACGCCAAATCATTATCTGTATCATCTGTATCAAGATCACTATTATCAAACTCATCATCCGATGAAATGAGATTCGAAGAATCATCTTCAGCATCTGATAATTTGCCAGTAGCAGATAACGTTTTCTGCTTTGGCACATCCACCGATTCTTTATCATCATTGTCGCTGTCAGTTTCAGAGGAAGACGTTTCTGATTCATCCCCATCATCTTCCTCTTGTTCTTTTTTTAAAGAATTTTCATAATCCTCTTTCACTTCATCCATATTCAAACGGAATTCCGAGATATATGGACGAATTCGTGAACGTAACTTTTCCAATTTAATTCTGTTACTTTTTATTTGATAATTCGTTTTGACAAATTGTTCAATGTCGATGAGAAAGAAAAGAAATGGTTCGGGAATCTTCCCTTCTTTCTCGATCAATTTTTTCGATTTGTTGTAAATCTTCCCCATCTCCTCCAATACCACAATACATTGTCGATAATCTTTATTTCTCTTACAATTATTGAAAGCATCATATTGTTTCTGGAATTCTTCATATCTCTTGTCTTTCTCTGATCTGACGATTCTCCTCTCTACATCAAACTTATTCACATCTTGCAAATAAGCGGAAGGCGCATTCTGGACATGATTATCCTCAATAGAACTAACAGACGAATCGCTGTCAGAATCACTTCCACTCGAATTAAAGTTTCGGAACATAAGGTTTTACCTTTATCAAATTTGCCGAGACACGTTATTTGGGTAATGACAGAATATGGTGTTGTTATTATTTATATGCCACATATTTAAAATTTGAAATTCAATAACATCTTCCCGTATGTGTTCCATCGAACGATTAGTGTTGTTGAAAACAATTCAAAACTTGTATTTCTTGATCTCTTGATCTTGGACTGAATTTGACTGAAAATAATCATCAACACATATTCAGTGCAAAGATGATTTAATTATTCACCACAATATTTCACATGGATAAGAATAAGAAAAAAAAATTATAAGAATTTTTTCATTAATTTATTCTATAATTGACATCATTTTTCGATTAGCAGACGATCTGTCAGGAGAACAATAGTGCTGGGGGAATGATCCGTGATCCAAAAATGATAAGGATCGATCCTTCTATAATATACAACATGGATGTCAAATGGGGAGCACGAAAGAGAAAAAAACAGTTTTTAGTTTCCTCTGTGTTATAGACGTCTTCTAATGTAAAAACAACGGAATGACATGATTTGTCTGTTCGTTCCTACCAGCTTGACATCTATGATATAGAAGGACACATTTGATACGATGAACTTTTCATCATATTTCGAAGAAGTAAAGAAAATTGTATGAATTATCTCTAATATAGTCTCTTATTTTTAGGAGTCTGCGTGGCTCTTTTGTCCATAGTTCTTTTATCCCGTGGCTCTTTTGTCCCTCTCCCCATAGCAAAAATGTAAGTTAAGAAGAGAAAAAAGTGGGAAATACGTTCCGTTTTATCAATTTTTGGTAGAAAAGAGAAAGTTCGGAAATACGTTCCTAGAATTGACAAAAATAGCCTATTCTTTTGTTGTTGTGATGATAAAACAACTTTTTAATATTTATATAGAATCTCTATAAATATTAAATATATATTATTTGATATTTATAGTACTTGCAAATCATCATTTAAATTGTCGTTAAAAATTGTTAGAGTTAAAATATAAACAATCACCATTTTTAGCTTGAGATTTTTCGTTTCACATTTTGCTCCCGATTCCCACATTGCCCCAGATGACAGTATGCAGTTTTTTTAATATTGTGTTAACATTTACATTACATGTTAGAATGATATTTTCCTATTAATAATATTTTAACTATAAATATATTTATAAATTTGTTCCTGACTATTCTAATGAGCGATCAACAACTATTCCCCATATGATAAATGTTTCCATAAACATATTTGAGACTATACAGTTATTTGCTGACGATATAATGTTTTCCTGAGATATATAGAAAGTTGATAAAATAGGAATTAATTTCACATATATTTTTTTTATAATGTGAAGGTCATACTCGTCTCAATAATTTTGTTCAATCGAGTGAATCATTATCGCATCTCTTATGAGGACATATACAACATTAGGTGACAATGAACAGATGAAGTTTTCTTTCGTTTATAAACGGTTCGATTCGTTTTGACATTGAGTATCTATTATACTGGAGGAATCCGTCAGGATGAACCAGATAGTAAGAAATATTTCCGTATGGATGTGAAATATGTAAAGAAAGAATATACTGGATAATTTATTTTAACAGTCTTTATTTAAAAATGATGAAAGAAGAGTAATTCTAAAACATTCGCTTCATTATCTTTTATTATAAGTTGATGATAAACGATAAATGTGTCGATGGAAGTGTAAACTTCTTTCTTTCTTTTTGTCGGAATTAATGATCAGTAATATTTTGTAGTAGACAATTCTCCACTCATGAATGGAACCTTTTATCAACATTTTTTGATTCTTTTGGACAGTTCTCAACCTTTTATTAACTTTTCGGGCAGTTCTCAACTCTTTATTTGTTTTTGGGAAAACTGTCAACCTATTTCTCCCATTTTCGGACATTTCTCAACTTTTTGAGAAAAACAGTTTTCAAATTTACAAGATATTGAAAATTATTAGAACTTCTTCGTAACATATTTCATATTCTATTGAAACTATGAAACTAATGAAATCATACTGAAAAACTATTCTAATTTTACACAGGAGAAATATTATTTTTATATTTATATTTATATTTTTTTCTTTTATATTACACATTATATTATTTTTTTAGTAAATTAAAGAAAATTTACCTTATTAGGTTTTCAAATTTCGTAAATTACCTTTCACAATATACGTATGGTATCAATTTCTAAAAAAGAGACATATTTCATGAATTTCTCCAGTTTCTCAAGCTTATTCTTATCGGATAATAAATTTCTTCGTTTTTCCTATTTTCGGAAACAATCTGCAACTTTCCATATTTGAGCAGTTTATCAAAGAATTTTCGATGGAGAAATGGTTAGAGGGAAAATTTTAATTATTTCTTATTTTAATAATGAATTTGATACTAACTTGTTTATTTGTCAATTGTTAAACCATCGAAAAACTAACAATTGTAAGTCAAGAACGGTTCAATTTATCTCAAAAAGTCGAAAACTGAATAGATTGAGATCTGTCCGAAGAGTTAATAGAAAGTGGCTTACTGTCCAAAAGAATAAAAGGGTACAGACCTATGATAATTATCGGTTGAGAACTGTCGTCTACAAAATATTCAAATAGTATTACGATTTGTCCTCCAATCCTTCTAACGATTATTTTTGTAATTATACGTATAGGTAGAATGAATAAGATTGATTGTTTTATTTATTTGGTAATATACCCAATCTTTCGCCTTATTAACGAATAATATCGTCGAATGATGAGTCAGCTTTAACTCCATCTACTAATATTATGTCATGGTAGAAGGGAACATTTTCTTTGAACTAAATTATTCAACGAACTTCATAATCAACTTAAATTTCTTTCTTTTTACATCATAAGAGACTTTTTTCTTATTTAAATAAAAATATTTCACATAATTATTCCAATTCATCAAACTGTGAATGAAAGTAACTATATTCCAATTAGAAATTTTATCATGGAAACAACAGACAACGATCAAGTACTTATTGAAAGATCCAACGGAATTAGTCATGATGCATTGATAATTGCAATCAATATAGAAGAACGAGTTGTTCATGTGGAATGGGTAGAAGCTGATCATATTAAAGGAAAATCTCTTAGCTTCGATAGTATATTACGGCTCAATCCGGCTTTTGATGAAAAAAGATTAACATTCATTCATAAACGTCTTAACGAAGATAAATTGAAAGATATTGATTGTTCGATATCATCGGAAAATTCTAATCATGAACGAAAATCCAACTTTAAACAAATGGAAAACAGCGCTATGGAAATTCCATGTACTAAAGGATATGTGTCAGAAAAATTGAATGATGAAAACCAGGAAAATATTTTTGATGAAATAGTGCCATCAGATGACGATGATTTAATCCCAAGTAATCCTCTAGCTTGCATGATAATGAATTGGAGGAAGATGAACGTGTTTCAACTTATTTCTTCTAATGACAATTTTAATTTGGATCGAATCATCGTTTGTACGAGAAAACGTCCTCTTTACATTGGAAATAAAAAGAAAATTAAACAAACTACTACTGATTGTATTACAGTGACATCTAAAGATCAAGTAGTCGTACATCAAGAGAAGCATAAAGTAGATACTACGAAATATTTAGATCATCATCGATTTCGTTTCAGTTACGCATTCGACGAGAATAGTGATAATTATTTGGTTTTTCGATTCACCGCATATCCTCTAATTCAAAACGTGTTCGATGGTAGAATGGGTTTGTGTTTTGCTTATGGACAAACTGGGAGTGGAAAAACATATACGATGAGTGGTACATGTAATGAATTAAACGGAATTCCAGGTATTTACTCGTTAACAACAAACGAATTCTTCAAAAAGTGTCGCCATGTCTATGAAAACAAATTCAGAATATTTGTATCTTTTTTTGAAATTTATTGTGGTCGAGTTCATGATTTGTTGAATGACAAGAAAAAATTGAAGATTTTAGAAGATTCAAAGAATATGGTGAATGTAATTGATCTGACTGAAAAAGAAGCAATCAGTGAACAACAAGTTATGAAATTTGTAATGGATGGAATGAATATTAGAACTAGTGGACAAACGAGTGCCAATGATAATTCCAGTCGATCACATGCAGTTTTCCAAATTATTCTCAAACACAAAATTGGCAAAAGGTTCCACTCTAAATTTTCGTTAATTGATTTGGCTGGTAGTGAACGTGGAAAAGATACAAACATTTCTGATAACCTAACAAAGAATGAAGGAAAAGAAATTAATCAATCATTATTCGCATTGAAGGAATGTATTCGCGCTCTTAATCGAGAAGACAACCGAATACCATTTCGAGGATCGACTTTAACTCAAATTCTTAAAGATTCATTCATCCAAAAAGACAGTCGAATTTGCACGATTGCCACCATATCTCCCGGTTATTCAGATGTGGAGCATACGCTTAACACTTTGCATTATGCCAATCGATTGAAAGAATTAAATACCAATTCAGATACAAGAAAGAATCATATTACTCAGAAACCTAATGACCGAAAGAGTAGTGAAACGAGAAATGATCTCGTTCATAATAATATAAGGAGTTCGAGCATTAATCCCGATAAGCAGAGAAATTTACTGATTCAAGCAAAGAACGAATTCCAATTAGCTTCAAATAATTTAACAAAAAAAACAGAAAATTTATTCAAATTATTTGACAATGTAAATATGTCGGAATCCGATTCGAAATTAGAAAGGGAAATTTTAGATGGTATAAAAAATGTCACGAGTTCTATGGACATGTTGAATAGAGTTCTCCGTCAACAACAAAATTCTTCCAAATTCCATTCATCCACTGCGAATTCTTTCCGGTTCCGAAGTAGACAAAGGAATGAGTTTATTTAAATCATTTTATTCATATTTTATATGAATATCGCCGAGGATCGAAATTAGGTAAATATCGAATTTAATCAATAAATAATAATAAAAATATCCGACTTATCTTTATTTTTAAAGTTTTCCTATTTCTTATATTCTTATTCTTATTTTCTGTTACTCTGCTCATTCTTCAATTCTCTTCTTATTTTTGGTTACATTTAAACTATTATAGTTTGTAATCTAACTGACACTTATTATAAATCCAATTTAAACTCTAAACTGACGTGAGTTTTCTAACTATAAATATCTCATTTCCATCATATACATATTTCCTTAAAGAAACGCTGTAGTTAGTTATAATATAATAAAGTGAAAAATATAAAGTTAATATATTATTATTATAATAATCATAATACTAAAGTCTAATGTTTTAAGAATTGACTAAAGAATCGTGGTATCGGTAATTCGTGACTAAAAGTTTTTTCGAAATAAAACAAATTTTGTATTTTCGATTTATTACTCATTTTTAAAAATAGGAGAATTTTATATTGCAGAAGAAGTTTCCGAATGATTGTTATGTTTCAAATGACGAATGGTTCGTAAATAATGGTTATTAGTATTATAAGTATAAACAAAGAAATACCTCAATCTGTGCAGAAAATGAAGAGCGTGTTTTGATTAGCATTAAGTAGCTTAATCGTGCTTCTCTTTAAAGACTATAATAACTTTGTTTGTATTAGGAGATTTTCATCTATGCTCTACAGAAAGTGGATTGTAGACACTGTAAAATAAATATGAAAGAATAAGTTGTAATAGGAAACTGATTTCGAAGGTTAAAATTAGCATTGGTCATATTTTAAATAGAGAATTCCAATGTTTAGAAGACTAATAGTTGTTAAGTAAATTTTCTAGTTGTTTTGATTCTTTAGTGATTCTTGTCGTTATGGAAATATTACTATTCTGAAATAAATTTTGAAAAAAAAGTTACTAAAATTAAATTAATCTCTAATTTTTTTGCTGAAAAATGAATGAAGGGAAGTTAAAATTACATGAGAGTCTTCCATTGTTTTCATTAATTGGCTAACGTGGAACTCACTTATGAAATAACATCTTCAGGATGTGTTCATCGGTTGTTGAATGGGATTGAATAAACAGAACATATTTCTATTCAGATGCGAAGAAATCCAAATCGATATCCTTTGATTTCTATGAAAACATGTACATTAATTCCACTTGAGTTTTCCCATAAAAGAAAGTTCTGTTCGCTACGGTCGTCATCGTAGCGATATCCCACTTAAACAAGAAGTCAATCCGTTTTAGAAGAAAATGGCCATGTTCTAGCGACATTACCCTGAAGTAGCTAAGTTGAAAACTTAAACAATTTTTGTTATTCAACAAAGATCCAACGTAATATTCAATAGAGATTAGTTTCCTATTGACTATACAGAAGAATAATCGATAAGTTTTATAGTCTTTATTTTAAAACCGAAATAATTCCCCTTACTTTTCATAATCTTCCTATTTTCACATACAAATAAAATCGGTGACTTTATTTTTCAATATTTACGTCAACAATCACATTACAATATCTAAAAAAATTTGACATTTTTCATAATTCCTTTTTGGATTTCAATTGATAGACTGTAAAAGATTAAAATTGTAAGAAAAGAAATGTTCTTCTTTTGGACATTCTACTTACAAATCTTAATTATGTTATTTATAATATTATTTTAATATAACTACCATCTTTTGTTTAGAGCCATAACAATACGAGAATCTTTATGCGGAACTTTTTGGGAACTTAAATATCATGTCAGCATCCGATCCTCATCATTTACCAACTTTACTTTAACAATGAGTTTGATTGGTAATTCTGGTTGGAATTAAATATTTTGTGTTTCTTCCATTAGCGTACAATTTTAAAGGAACAAAATTCTTATCCATATCTGCGGGACATCCAGCTGATAGCAACAGCAAAATAACGGCATTAAAACCTGGCAATCTGATCGGCTATCAAGGAGAAACTAGTGGAAATCCTGGGGTACTTAATCAAGTATCATTCTCCCTTAATGGTGCCAACGTCAACTTTTGTATTCAAACAGTTTAGACATCACTCTTCAAAGTAATAATCTTTTGCAGATGAAATTGATAGACTTGGATGATGGTCGTGCATTTGAAATTCCATTTTCCAACTGCTCAATATGTTATCCAGAAGATACATCACCTTATGACATAGAATCAGTTGCATTTTCCAAAAGTTTTTTTTATTAGCCAATATATGATACTAATCGATTACAATTTTAAAAGGTTCTCCAATAAACAAATGCGATCTTGGTTAGTGTTGTTGAATATTTTATCAGTAATAGATTTTTTTTATCAGAATCTCCTAAAAAATCATCTGTCGGACTAATTGTTGGAATAGTGATTGTGGTTTTAATTTTGCTCGTCGTTGGTATAGTGTTGATCGTATTCTGGAAACAAGGAAGTTTAATTTACATTGAATCTCCAATTAGCAGTTTTGGTATGATATTTTATAGAACTATGCAAATCGAAGAAGATATCCCACTCACATGAAAGTCTCCATAATTTCTAAAATGAAGGTGATTGCGACCCTGCATTTATGATGAAATGTATAAATTCCAGTTATTGTATTATAGTTCTGAAGAATTAAATTTTATTCTGCAGATTAAATATATTTAATAGAATTGTTAAATTGACATATATGCAATTCTCGTGAAATACTACCAGCAAATGTTAACAATGATTACATGTTTTGGCACATATAGTTTTTACGATCGAGCATTTCCCTTTAATTTTCCACATTTCACACATCGCATTTCCAATTTTGTTTTGACAGTTTTTATTCGATTCAGAGCCTATTAGGTTTACAAATATAAATTACATTTATATCTTTGAAATGGAAATGTATAACACTTATTACATGTTTTTCTACATATATTTCCAATATTCTCTCCATCAAATTTATCATTACATTTATTTAATTTCTTCCATGCCAAGCAGAAAGATGGTAGAAAATCGGTGCAATTTGTCTCATTCTTCATCTCAACTAAAATCGTTAGATTAAACCTTAACATATTAAATAACCTGGAAATACACATCTGCTGCCATAAAACTTATTAGTACATAAGCACGAATAATTGTTTCCGCCTTCGAAACAAATCCCATCATTAAAACATGTGACACCTGTGCATGAATTGGTTTCTAATTGGGAACAAACGAAGTATAAATTTTAGTTTTAAATGACTAACTATAGGTTGTATTATAAATATTCCACAGATCCGTAGTTTCACCATAATATGGGTAACTATCGGTTGTATTATAACTCTTCCACCACTCTGTAGTTTCACCATAATATGGGTAACTATCGGTTGTGTTATAACTCTTCCACCAGTCTGTAGTTTCACCATAATATGGGTAACTATCGGTTGTGTTATAACTCTTCCACCACTGTGTAGTTTCACCATAATATGGGTAACTATCGGTTGTGTTATAACTCTTCCACCAGTCTGTAGTTTCACCATAATATGGGTAACCATTAGTAGTGTTATAACTGTTCCACCAGTCTGTAGTTTCACCATAATATGGGTAACTATCGGTTGTGTTATAGCTCTTCCACCACTGGGTAGTTTCACCATAATATGGATAATCATTAGTAGTGTTATAAGTCTTCCACCAGTCTGTAGTTTCACCATTATATGGGTAACCATTAGTAGTGTTATAACTGTTCCACCAGTCTGTAGTTTCACCATAATATGAGTAACTATCGGTTGTGTTATAACTCTTCCACCAGTCTGTAGTTTCACCATAATATGGGTAACTATCGGTTGTGTAATAACTGTTCCACCAGTCTGTAGTTTCATTATAATTTATATAATTATAGGTTTTGTTATAAGCGCCTAATGTGTTCTCGAGTGGTTGTAAATCGTAGGTTCTATCAGCAAAGTTTTGATAATAATCAATGTTATAGTTGTTTTGTTTGTTAAAATCTGAATAGTTGGGATAATTGCCATAATCGTAACTTTGGGCTGTTTGTGGATTGTAGTCTGGATCTTATATGAATCTTAGCTAATGATAAATTAATCTAAAACCATAGTTTCTTGTGTCGTAATCTGGTTTCCATGTTGCAGAGTTCACCAAAATAGAGTTTTCAAAATAATATGGTAGATCTAGGTCGTTGGCATAAGGCTGTCCTTTCCTAATTATAAATCATTAACAACGGTTGAATATAATTTTAATCTTCGTGATTTTGTGAACAGTCTAAAGGTCGTAACTTAATCATAATAAAATGTTCCATAAAAAATAGAAGAAGAGGAAAATTTTAAGGTAGGATCTACAGTTTGGTCATTTAAGTAAAACTAATACTGATATTTCTATATTGAATTTCACTACTTTATTTTACAAAATTTTGTAAAACAAAGACTTTCTTCATAAGTTTAGGAAATAGTTTCATTAGAGATCGAAGTATATAGTTAAAACTAGTTATAACTAACTTTTGGAATTCTGGTGTAAGATAACTACATAGAAAATCTAAAAAGCAGAACATATAAACAGATTGTCTTAATACAAAATTTACAAACTTTGAATAAGAATTAAACAAAAAATAATTTTGATAATCATTTTTGAAACAAATTTCTACAAATTTTCCTAACAGTGCTTGTAATAAAGTAAAGAATTTAAAAGTTATATTTGTTTGATAAACCTTCTGTCCGAGGAAATATATTAGAATCATCTTATTGTTAGCAACAAATAGATAATTTCTCAAATTGGCGAGAAAATTGTTGTTATTTAACATTTGACTGAAATATTTTTATTATTTCAATCTAAATCGCAAATCACGCAAGTAAAAGACAGGAAAATAAACCGAAAAAACAAGGGAAAATAAAAAAATCTGATCTCTATGTATTCATGATTAATATCAATAAACTCCTAAACGATTTCAAACTTCGGTCTATTAGCACTTATATTTGTGTCTCTTGCAGTGGTGATTTGGCTGTTCTCGCAGGGTAGATTAGTCAACCTCCCAACCGTTTAAAATTAACACGGTGTGTTTTCACTACCAGTTTTTCGTTCGGTGATACAATAGATGCCACATCCCATCGATTATGTTGGTGATATTCCATGTTTCTCTTTTACACAGGTAAATTTTGACCATAGTTGTTCGGTTATGTTAAATTAAAAATCATTATACGTTCAATAAATATTTATTCAGAAGCCAATCCTGTTTTTAACATATTATACGGTACGTCAAAATATATCTCGACATAAAAATTTACATACTCTATTGTATGTCATAGGTGATGTCAAAAAAGTGAGTATATGTTTAATATTTTGTCCAGCGTTATATAACATCCAATAATCGACTATTCATGCCCCTTGCACAATTATATAGAATATTTCTGTCAATATTTTGTGCAGCACTTTAGATAACTCTTCATCTTCATACTCGAATAATATATTTTTCGCTTTCAAACCGATTTTTATATCTGGAATTGGCGAAAGGAGTTAATCCTTAAGGAGTAGTTAACCCATATTCATCGAAAAACAAAGATGTTAACTTTACCAAAAAGAATGGAGTTAACCCTGTTTTAAACAAAAAGAAACATGTTAACCTTCTTTTCTCTAAACGAAAAGGGTATTTTTGCATTATCTAAGAAATTTTACTTGATTGAAAAATTCTAATTATCCTATCTTCTTCAGCATCATCAGTAACCCAGAAATACAAATTTTTATTAAAATTGGTAACAGAAAACTATATTTTTTTTTGCATTTTCTGTGCTCATCTTTCAGCGCCTAAGCAGGGTACCTAATCCTGAATGGATTTTTATAAAATAGATCTCAAGTTGATCTTCCATTAATTCTTAATTTATGTTTAGAATTTCATGGCAATAGAGTGAATATTCTTTCTTTTATGGATAAAAGTATAAGAAACATTTTTTAAGTTATTCGCTAATTTTTGATTAAAAAGTACTAAAAATGTTAAAAATACTACAAAAGTAGTATATTATTTGATATTATAAGAAATAATTTTGGAAAGAGAAGATTAGTTATCGAACATCTTAGTAGGAAAATGTTAAATATTCAACCAATATCATCTGAAGGTGATACAATACAATTTTACAATCATCCAATAATTATTGGATGAACATTTAATTAATATATACTTTTTTCTCTATCTTCGAAAAATGATCAACCCGTCTATCATTTCTAACATATCAATCTCAATTACATCGTTGGCTCCTGGCGTCCCAACGCAACTTTCGGGAGTGAACCAGTTGACGAATTCAGGGAGTATCCGAGAATTGCTCGAGAAGTCTTCAGCCAAAAACGGAAGGAAATAAGAGTGACGATACCAACAACGAAATTCTTTCAAATTGCGAAACACCCTCAATTTGTATGAAAGTACCAAAACCCAGTTGGAATCATAAGGATTTACTGACAGAGTTATCTGAAATAAAACACTTATTAAACGAACTCCTGAAAAAATAAGAACATCTTATCGTAAGTTGCGAAGCAGCCTGTCAAACAGACGATTTTCATCTCAATGAACGACGACCATCTTCGTCTCAATCTGTAGAAGCGAGCGTGAAGCTACCCTCAAAGTGGTCTTCAACTCACGGTTTTCGTCATAAACTGGCTGCCAACCAGCAATCATAACCAACCAATGCTACCTCAAAGAAATTAACGAACACACATTCAACCGTTCAAAAAAAACGAACCCAACAAGGATGTCTACAAAGACGTCCACGAAGAAACCAGGAGTTGCCGGTTACAATCGGCACCCGAAACGATTGTTCTATCCGTGGCGCTCCTCTTCGTCAAACTAGAACCAAGTCGGTCGACATCGCATCGTTGTTACAACAATCAAAATTGGGCTTCGTTAAGTTGTGGCGCATGAAGAGTAAGAAATATGATGATTCTCCGAATACACCTCGATCATTCATCATCAGATTTACCATCGAGAAATTAAGTTAATGCATGGATCCGATCCTTTGGCCTGCATATAGGCCCATTCTTTTTTTCTACGACCACAAACGAATTCCTAAAGGTAAGATGCGTCCAGTTGACCCATATCCAATCGGACGCTATCATGGAGATCGACGTTCCATCGCCAAACGAACAATCTTCTTCTTCCACCGTACTCTCCGATTCTACATCTACATCATCATCATGCTGACATACCTCTGAACAACATAATCGAGATATATCAGATCACGTGAATAAAGATCAACATCACATTCGCTTTATTTCTTTCAACATTAATGGTCCCACTAATCTCCGATCATCGATTTCCTCTCTCAACGAATACGACATCATTTTCTTTCACGAGACATGACTTATGGGTAAAAGACCTGTCTGTCTCGAGTCGAACAATCACATCATCAACTTTACATCTGCTGATCAGCCTAATTCCGATAATGGTGTTGGTCGACCTTCAGGTGGACTATGTACATTGGTTTCAAAAGATCTCCTTCCTCGTTCTTTCACTCAATTATCCGCTGATGTTATCTATTTCACGATACGGAATATATTATGTTTCAACATTTATCTTCGTCCGAGCGACCTCACTGTTTTCCAACCTAATTTAACCGCTATCGAATCAGTTATCTCTTCTACTGGACACATCGGCTTCATTATTGGTGGCGATTTCAACTCCGACATCAGAAACTCTTCGCCTGCTTCCTCTCGATTGTTCTTATTTACTTCACATTCTCATTCTCATTTAGTCGATTACGAATGGTGCAATCGTAATTCCTTCACATTCAAGGCTCACAATGGGAGTTCATGGATCGATCATTTTATCGTCAGCCTAAGAGATTTCATCTTCGACTGTAATATTCTGATCGATTCTCACTTTCCCTGCATGTCAGACCATCTTCCCATCTCCCTGATCTTGTCTCATTCATCGACATCTCACAATCTCGTTCACTATCAACCGTGTGACTTCGTTTTTCCGTACCGAACTAAATACTATTGCAGATTCGCGCTCCTACATCAGCAAACGACTTTACTGCAAGTATACTCAACTATGGAACTTACAGTTCTTCCATTTAACGAACAACTATCCATGCTTGCGCATTTTTCATCCACTTCCATCTTTAGTCATCGTTATTATTATAGTCTGCAGTACTATGATAGCATGCATGCACTATTGGGATAGTCTCACCTATCCCAAATTTTTCTTGCATTCATCATTTGAAGCTCCAGGCAATCCGTTGTGTATGAACTTCCGTAAGTTCATAGATCCAGGCAATCCAGGCATTCCGTGATTTCCATTCGATTTCTCTTCCATCAGCGATTCTAATTTCAATTTATTCTCTTCTCAAGACGTCTACGAATCAATTACTGTTCTCGACGGTTCGAAAGCTCATGGACTCGACAATATCTGCATCAAACTCGTTCAACACGCTTTACCGTCTCTCATTTCGAATATTACATTAATTCGTCGTTACTGGAAGACAGTTTTGTCTCCTCTTCTTTCATCTTCAAAGTAATTCCAATTTTGAAGAAACCGAATTTACATACTTCCTCTTTTAATTCTTACCGTCCGATATGTAGGTGATTTCGCCACCTTTTACATATACAAACGGTGATTTCGCCATTCATATTCGATATAAGAAGAGTGGCGAAATCACCGTTTTTAATAAAACAGGGTGGCGAATTGACCGTTTTCTTATAAAAAGGTGGCGAAATCACTGTTTTTAATAAAACAGGGTGGCAAAATCACCGTTTTCCTACAGAAAGGTGGCGAAATCACCGTTTTGTGGCTGCAAAATCACTGTTTTGAACAAAACACCGTGGCAAAAAATAGGGTGGCGAAATCACCGTGATTCTTACGGTTTGTCTCATAATATGAATTTACAAATTTAAACAATCATAAATAATCCGTTTTAGCCAATAAACTAATATATATCATCGTTAGTATTATATACAAGACAATATAATATATATTGTATAAGGAATCAATTATATATCAACCGTAAACGTTAATTTACAAATCTACAATTTACCCATACAATCTCTCTTTCTGGAATTAAAAATTCATTATACTTTAGATATACAAGGTACTTTCTCTCTTTACCTAATTCCATAATTAATAATAAATTAATTTTAATGATTAGCATTTGATTTTAATTAACATTGTAATTGAAAAATAATGTTCCAATTAGTTAATTTTATTAGGTCTGTGCAAGTGATTCAAGTATAATTAGACTCGATTCTCCTATACATTTTGAGAAAAAAAATCTAGACTCCAGATGATTCTTATTCATATGGAATCCCTATGTTTTTTAAGTGAAAATCGGTGATTTCGTCACCCACAAAACGGTGATTTGGGATCCCGCTTCGTTCATTAGCGATTTTGAGAGAGGCGCAATTTCGGCTGTTCAAACAGTCTTTACCGATATCGAATGTCATGGGTGTTACTTTCACTTGTGTCAATCAGTTATTCGAAACATGGCTGCTCATGGATTAAAGATTTTTCTCTCTTAAATTGAAACTGAAGCTATTTGTCTGTTACTGTTGCGACTTCTATGGATTGCCAGCTTCCATTTCGAATACTGATAAGTCATTACGATGTCTTGATCGAACATATAATAGATCAGTTCGGATGATGCTCGGTTGTCATAAGCCTTTCAATAGAGCATTTATGTTCACGATTTGCGAATTGACTCCTTTGCCATTACT